>BCLG01003065.1:38367-60482 GCA_001602295.1 Zoysia matrella
CCTCCAGTCATGGGCTGAGGCCCATTGTATCCAGTTTAGCCCATTAGGGGCCCTCTCTAAGTTAGGGTTTGAGTCCCCCCCACGCCTCCAGGACGTCTTCCCACTATATAAACCTGTGGCAGCCGTCATTTGAGGGTGGGTTTTGTTCAGATGCAAGTTTAGCCTTAGCTACTTCCTTGTAAACGCGTGTGTCGACGAGACCACCCGATTTGCTTGATTCAGAACCCCAATTTCGTGGTTATATCCAGATCTGTGAGTTGTCTACCTGTTCATCTTGTTCTTGCTTGTTCTCGATTGCTCGCAGGTTCAAAGTTGTTCTTGGCACAGCAAGAACAACAACAAATCGGAGCCGGTGTACCTGTTGCTAAGGCGTAGCAACCCTGTTGGTTGTTGTAGTCGGACAGCCAACGTCGAATCCACCCCAAATCGAAGCTATCCTCCTCTCATCGAAAGATCGGGATCAGCCCCTGCCATACCACATGTCCCTCAGACTTGGGATGCCTTGAAAAGGGTCATGAGACATAGATTTGTTCCTTCGTATCATGCACGAGATTTGTTAAATAGGTTGCAGCAATTCAGACAAGGAAGCAAATCAGTACAGGAATATTACTAGGAGTTGCAAACTGGTATGCTCCGTTGTGGCCTTGTAGAAGGAGAAGAAGCTGGAATGGCCAGGTTCGTAGGTGGTTTGACTCGTGAAATTCAGGATATTCTTGCTTACAAAGAGTATACTTCAGTCGACCGCTTGTTTCATCTTGCTTGTAAAGCTGAAAGGGAAGTGCAGGGACGCCGAGCTAGCATGAGAACTAATACTTCTGCAGGTCGCGCTAGCTCTTGGACAGCAAAACCAGCTGCAGCATCATCAACTCGCACAGCTGCTCCTCATTCCTCAAACAACAAACAATTTGCAGCATCAAAGTCAGTTCCAACATCAACTGAACCAACGAAGGGTGCAGCAAGTTCTGCAGTGGCTTCTACAGGGAGGACAAGGGATATCCAATGCTTGCAATGTAAGGGGTATGGCCATGTGCGTAAAGATTGTCCAAGCAAGCGTGTGCTGATCTTGTGACAAGATGCTGAGTATTCCTCAGCTAGTGATTTGGATGATGAAACATATGCTTTGCTTGCAGCTGACCATGCAGGTGGAGAAGAAGATCAGGCTGAAGAACACATTGGAGCTGCACATGCTGACCGTTATGAGAGCCTTATTGTGCAGCGAGTGTTGAGTGCACAAATGGAGTTAGTTGAAATGAATCAGCGCCACACCTTGTTCCAAACAAAGTGTGTGGTAAAGGAACGCTCTTGTCGTGTGATCATTGATGGAGGGAGTTGCAACAACTTAGCAAGTTCAGAGATGGTGGAAAAACTAGAATTGGCCACCCAGCCACACCTCCAACCTTACTATATTCAGTGGTTCAACAACAGCGGCAAGGTGAAGGTAACGCGGTTGGTTCGAGTAAGTTTGTCAATTGGTTCTTATCACGATACTATTAACTGCGATGTTGTACCAATGCAAGCATGTTCCATACTTTTAGGTAGACCATGGCAGTTTTATATAGACTCGTTGCATCATGGTAGGACCAATCAATACTCTTTTGTGCATAATGGGAAGAAACTTGTGTTACATCCTATGTCCCCTGAAGATGTTTTGAAAGATGAACTTGCTAGAGCTAAGAAGTTGAACATTAAGAAGCACCTTGAGAGTGAAAATCAAATAATTGCTAAAGAACTTGAGCAACGTACAAAGAAAAACGCCAAAACCAACTCCTCATAAGAAAAATGAGATTAAATTAAAAGGTACCTGTTTGCTTTCCACCAAATCTGATCTGCAAGAGTTTGATGTGTCCACTGATGTTTGCTAAGCTTTGATTTGCAAAGAAACTTTGTTTTCACTTGAGGATATACCTATCTCTTTGCCTCCTGCTGTTACTAACCTTTTGCAGGAGTATGCTGATGTCTTTCCAAAGGAGGTGCCATTGGGGCTGCCACCAATTCGAGGAATTGAGCATCAGATTGTTGCCTAGAGCTGCTGGTCCTTACAAAGTTTTAGAAAGGATTAATGACAATGCATACAAACTTGAGCTACCTGCAGATTTTTGGGTTTGCCCCACTTTTAACATTTCAGATTTGAAGCTTTACGTGGGAGAAGATGACGACTTTGAGTCGAGGACGACTCAAATGCAAGAAGGGGAGGATGATGAGGACATCACTTCTATAGACACAACCAAACCAATTGCACAAGAAGGACTCATGACACGAGCTCGAGCGCGTCAACTTAATTATCAGGTCAAGTCATTTCTCACTGTCTATAGTAGTTTTTCTCAGAATGGGGTACTACTAAATCCTTGTGGTGATTTTGTTATGATTAGGAACATGGGAGGAGCACCAGGACCATAAAGCAGGATCAGACCATCAATCAGGGCTAGATTGTTTCGGTCATAACTTTCCCTCGAATGTTGTTGAAGGCAAATGAGTACTCATAGGAAAGATCTCAAAGTCTACTTTCAGATGGGTCCAACCTCAGCTTCAAACTCCTCCAGACGTGATCAGAATCGTCGGAAAGGCGTTCGGACCTCCAGTCATGGGCTGAGGCCCATTGTATCCAGTTTAGCCCATTAGGGGCCCTCTCTAAGTTAGGGTTTGAGTCCCCCCCACACCTCCAGGACGTCTTCCCACTATATAAACCTGTGGCAGCCGTCATTTGAGGGTGGGTTTTGTTCAGATGCAAGTTTAGCCTTAGCTACTTCCTTGTAAACACGTGTGTCGACGAGACCACCCGATTTGCTTGATTCAGAACCCCAATTTCGTGGTTATATCCAAATCTGTGAGTTGTCTACCTGTTCATCTTGTTCTTGCTTGTTCTCGATTGCTCGCAGGTTCAGGGTTGTTCTTGGCACAGCAAGAACAACAACAAATCGGAGCCGGTATACCTGTTGCTAAGGCGCAGCAACCCTGTTGGTTGTTGCAGTCGGACAGCCAATGTCGAATCCACCCCAAATCGAAGCTATCCTCCTCTCATCGAAAGATCGGGATCAGCCCCTGCCATACCAAATTCTTGCAAGCAATCGAAGAACAAGCAAGAACAAGATGTGGCAAATCAGGAATCTCTCACAATATGGGGTTCTCAAAGCTGTCTAACAGGTGGTCGTTGGACACAACTGAAGATAAAAAAGTTTGCATAAGATCTAAACTATAACAAAAGAAAACCCGAGTGTTCCTGGTTGCTGCTGGGGTGGAGGACGACCAGGGGGTGCTGGGGTCATCCTCAAACCCTAGGACGTGACCCTAATGGGCTCAACTTGATACACGGGGCATCAGCATAAGTTGGGGTGATGCAGCACCTTCTGAATTGAAACAACAATTGCTGCTGACTTGGATGTGATATGAAGGTGAGGCTGAATCCATTCAAAAGTAGACTTGATGAGCTTTCCAGAATGTACTTAAACACCCAAATTGGATTCTATATGAAGTCGTGGCTTTCGTTACCAGTTTGTACTGTTTTGCAGTCCGAATCCACCATGTGTGAATAATTTCATTGAAGTTCTCATCAGAGGATATGATGTCCACATCATCCTCACTCACTTGAATTAGAGTCGTCTTCGACTCAATTTCAGATTGCAAAAGCGCCACCCGAATATGCCCTCTTGAAATTATGAAAGGTAGAGGCCACGGGGGTATGTTTGTGATCTCATCATTCTCTCCCACTTGATTTGGAGTCGTCCTCGACTCAAGCACAGTTTTAAGACTAGCCATGCAATCGTGCCCTTTAGAAATTTCAAAAGGTGAAGGCCACGGGGTTATATATGTGATCCCATCATCCTCCCCCGATTCATTTGGAATCATCTCAACTGGAGTTCTGATTTGGGAACCGCCACTCCACTGTGCCCTTCGGAAATCATGAAAGGTGGTGGCCACAGGGGTATTCTGATGTGGTCAAGTGGCGCAAGAGGAACATATAAGATTTCATCATTCTCCCCTTCTTTGTAGCACGCCGTCATCGGCTTGATCCAATGGTCGACAAAGTTGCTTGTGGTCAGATTGAGACGGATGATGAGCAGAACGTCAGGCCCCAACAATACGTTCGCTGTGTCCTGAGCTACTCCTGTTGATAGAAAACAAAACTAGAGAAACTTTGCAATCCATTGTTTGTGTTAATGCACATCATTGTTTGATTCTAAAAGTGTATTTCAAAACTATGTTTCAGATTAGAGCATTTGATGACTTTAGACACTAAGAAATCTCCAATCTCATCATATTTGCCAATTGCATAAAAAACACAGTAGCTCAAACATTGCAAACTACAATTCTGAAATAATTTCTTCTCCAAATAACCTAAGTTACAAGGAACATCAAATTCAATATGACCTATAGTTGTTAAAGAAGATCTGAGCTTAACTTTTTCTCATTCATATCAGTGCAATGAAAAGGCCTATCCTCAACGGGTGTAGAATCAACTGCAAAATTTTGAACACCCTGCACTAGTTGTGTTTTTGGGATGAACGAAACTTGTTCACACAACTTGACACAATTATAGGACAAATGTGCATTACGAAATAAAGCATAAGTAATGGGAGGCTCAACTAAGCTTTGCAAAACATTATGATGAAGATTGGGCAATTGCAGTTCAGCACAAGCAGCATGAGAGGATCGAGATGTGGTGAGAGACTCACAGTGTGTTGCATTTTTGTTACTCTCCTAGAATATAGTAGGCGTCACACAAGAATCATTATCCATTGTTGCAGCTACTGGCTCAACGTTTTCTTCAGTTTTATTCTCACTCTCATGCACGATGTTAGGCATAGGACAAAAAACAGAAGAGTGCTCTCTATCACATAACTTCTCTTTATCACATTCTCCTTGTGACAAAGGTATATCAGCAATACATTCGATGAATCTGTGATGGTGATTATTCATGCTTGAATCTATAGATGATAAAAGTTGATTTTTAGCATTACAAGCAAGCAAAAACAAGTGAGAGATTGAGCTGTAAGTTTGACAAATGAGCAACATTTGAATTTCAGAATTGAGACCTTTCATAAACCTCCTCATTGTATCTTTTCGACATTCATCTAAGCCACCAAACATGACACAAATCTTAAAGTCATGAAAGTATTCTTTAACAGTCAAACTATCTTGCTTCAAGTGGTGTAATTTGGCACGCAAAATAATCAGCATAAAATGCAGGAATAAAAACATCTATAAAATGATATTTGAAGTCTTTTCCAAGATGCTGGAACTTTATTGTGCCTACAAATATATTTCCATTCAAGCAAAGCACTTTCAGTCAAAACACTTGAGGCAATGTAAATCATTTCTTTTTCAGACAAGTCATGTGCAGTAAATTTTTTATCTACATTCAGTTCCCAATCAACGTATGCATGAGGATCAAAGTTCCCAGCAAAAGAAGGTATTGACAAACTGATGACTTGCAAAATATCATCATTTACCTCATGTTGAAGCATCTGCCCATCTTTGTGGGGATGTAAACCACCAGCTCTCTTTTTTTTTATTGTGCCTATTATGGTTAGTAAATAGCAAAACAAATTGACAACGAGCTAGGTTTTGTCCAACTCGATTTCCCTAAAGCTTGCTCAACCAAGTTCTTACATATTCTTACCAAACCAGCAGATGTGATTTGCAATCAACACTGTCTACCTGCAAAGATTGGTGGAGCGATTGCCAGAGACACAAAACCTGTTTGCTGTAGTAATCTGTGGAGCTTGGACAGTTTCAATTTGTAGCAAGGATTAGCACAATCAAATCAGCAAATGCAAAGTTGAATAAGTGTTCAACAACGGTATGGTGCTGGTCCTAGGCTAAACCCTGCTAGAGACGCGAGCTTAGACACAAAGATAGTCCAACAAATGATACAAAAGGCTCAGGACTGTTGCAACTAAAACACGCAGCACTTCTCTCTTTTTTTTTCAATTCTTTGACTTTCTTTTTCTGCAACGTCTCTCTTTTTTTCATTTTATTTTCTTTTCTTTTCTTTTTCTCTCCCTCTGTTTTTTTTTTGTGATGGAATGAAAATAGAGATGAACAAAAGTGCAGCTAGCAGATAGCAGATAGGATATCGCAGATCTCTTTTGCGATTGCGACACGCTCGGGTGGCATTTTATGGCAAGTGTGGATCCGTTGGAAAGATATCACAGAGATCTTTTCAGGTTGTGTAAAAATGTGCCAAACAAACAACAGATCCCGGAGATATGCTTGTTTTCTTCCGCACCAAAATCTGGTAACCAAATCTGTTATTTGCAACAAACTCAGATCTGGATTGATTTCTTCCTTCTATTGTAGATATGAGCTAGGAACGTGACAAGAACTCAAAACTCTAATAGAGTAAACACAAAGACCAGCAACACGACACGATGATGCAACCACGAATTCAACAACGCAAATTACTGAAAATAGTGATGCACAGGCTCAAAGGGTATACGACAGCGGAATAATTCAATATTTTTTTGTATGGCTATTATGTGGACAGTGGGAAATGAATGAAACAATAAACGAGATGAGATAAATCTCACCGAGCAACCTGAAAAGCTCTGATACCACTTGATAGTACTTGAGTGCCCGATCTTTCGGTGAGGCGATAAATATCGACTTGGTGGAGTCGACCCTCACGATCCGACTACAAACGAACAGGTCGTGCACCTTAGCAATCGCGGAACCAACTCCGAATGGTTATTGACCGTGCTGGATAGCAAAATCAACCTGATCACGAAGATCAATTTCTGCAAGCAATCGAAGAACAAGCAAGAACAAGATGTGGCAAACCAGGAATCTCTCACAATATGGGGTTCTCAAAGCTGTCTAACAAGTGGTCGTTGGACACAACTGAAGATCAAAAAGTTTGCATAAGAGCTAAACTATAACAAATGAAAACCCGAGTGTTCCTGGTGACGGCTGGGATCTTTAAATAGGGTGTAAGACGACCAGGGGGTGCTGGGATCGTCCTCAAACCGTAGGACGTGCCCCAAATGGGCTCAAATTGATATGGGCCAACGGCCCAAGTTGGGGTGACGCAGCACCTTTTGTATAAAAATGACGATTGGCGCTGACTCCGACGTGATATGAATGTGAGGTTGGATCCATTCGAAAGTAGACTTCGTGAGCTTTCCAGAATATACTTAAACACCCAAATTGGATTCTATATGAAGTCGTGGCTTTCGTTGCAAGTTTGTACTGTTTTGTAGTCCGAATCCACCATGTGTGAATACTTTCATTGAAGTCCTCATCAGAGGATATGATGTCCACATCAGTTGGGGTGATGCAGCACCTTCTAAATTGGAACGACAATTGCCGCTGACTCGGAAGTGATATGAAGGTGAGGCTGGATCCATTCGAAAGTAGACTTAATGAGCTTTCCAGAATGTACTTAAACACTCAAATTGGATTCCATATAAAGTCGTGGCTTTTGTTGCAAGTTTGTACTGTTTGACAGTCCAAATCCTCCATGTGTGAATATTTTCATTTATGTCCTCATCAGAGCATATGATCTGATGTGCACATCAACCACCCCGACCGACTCCGAACTCAAGTTTGCGTATGTATCTTATGTTTTGGTCACCGTCAAAAAATTGCGCGAAAATGGTCCCCGTAGGTGCAATAAATGCACTCGTTCATGCGCCGAAAGTGCGTCTTGTTTTTACGCGCTGAAAGGGCGTCTTGTAATTTTGCACCGAACATGTCGAAACCACTCGGTACACTCGAAACTCAAGTTTGCACATGATGAGGACATCCCATCATTGGATACACACGATCCTCATCCACCTACCATAGATAGTCTAATCACAAGAGCTCGTGCACGACAATTGAATTTTGAGGTGAGCTCATTACTAAACACATGTCTTTCTTCATTTGAGAACAGATTGGTGCCTAATGATTTTATCTTTAGGGAGGATCAAGGGAAGCATGAAGAAGAATTTGAAGATGCCCCGGACCAGCGAGACACGTTGAACCCCGTAGGAGATTCAATCCAATTCGGAGTCGAGTTATCCTCGGGTTCCAGTGAGCAGTCCACACTAAAACGGACGCCCAGGTCGCATACAGGAGCCGTTTTGGACGTTCTAGATATGGTTGGAAAGCTAAGAAGACAACCTTTCCAACGGCACTGGTTTCATCTCTAAATTCGTCCTGTATCAGCAGGGATCATTAAAACAAGAGGATGTCGAGAAACTTGTCGGGTGCTGCAACACTATCTTTTGGCCTTTGGGCCTTGTATCTTTTCAAGGCCTACTAGTATTAGGGTTTGCCCCTTAGGTCGATCTAAACTCTATAAATTTAGTAGCCACCGTCATTAGAGATAGGTTTTGATTAGTTTTCTCTTATTTCCAAACAGTTTCGCCGTTTGACGGCTTGTTGGTTATCCAACTTTGTGATTCAATCCAGATTTCAGAAGTGAGTTGCGTTCTTCCTTATTCTTGCTTGTGTTCTTCGATTCGCAGGCAGGGATTAGCCTTCTTGGCGAGGTCAATCGTGTGCAAATAGTTAGTAACCAGAGGAGAAGTGGTGCTGCGATTGCAGGGTTCAAATTGTGTTGATTTGAGGCCTGATCGATTATGTGTCGCATCTCCGCCAAATCAAGAGTTATCACGACCTGATGGAAGATCAGGAACCACGTACACATCAGCACATGTTTCTTACGTTGTGGTCACCATTAAAAAACGAAAAGAAAATGGGCCCAGTAGGTGTATAAAATGCACTGATTCGAGCGTCGAAAGTGCGTCTTATTTTTTCTCACCGAACATGTCCAAACCACCCCGGTGGACTCCAAACTCAAGTTTGTGCATGTATATTACGTTTTGGTCACCATCCCGAAACAGAGAGAAAACAGGCCCCGTAGGTGCATTAAATACATTGGTTATTGCACCGAAAGTGCGTCTTGTTTTTCTGCACCGAACATGTCCAATGGACCCTGGTGGACTCCAAACTCAAGTTTTGGTCACCGTATAAAAATGGCGCAAAAATGGGCCCATAGGTGTATTAAATACACTTGTTCATGCGTCGAAAGTGTCTTGTTTTTTAGCACCGAACATGTCCAAACTACCCCGGTGGACTTCGAACTCAAGTTTACGTATGTATCTTATGTTTTGGTCGCCGTAAAAAAATGGCGCAAAAATGGGCCCCGTAGGAGCATTAAATGCAATCGTTCATGGGCCGAAAGTCCTTATTTTTTTTACACCCAACGTGTCCAAACCACCCCGGTGGACTCCAAACTCAAGTTTGCCCATGTATCTTACATTTTGGTCTCCATCAAAAAAAGGAAAGAAAACAGGCCACGTAGGTGCATTAAATACACGGATTCATGCGCCAAAAATGCGTATTAATTTGTATCTTATGTTTTGGTCACTGTCAAAAAATGGCGCGAAAATGGGCCAGTAGGTGCTTTAAATGCACTGGTTCGTTCGCCGAAAGTGCTTCTTGTTTTTTGCACCGAAGATGTCTAACCCACCCTGGTGGACTCCAAACTCAAGTTAGCGCATGTATATGTTTTGGTCGTCATTAAATTACCATACAATGAGCGCCGTAGGTGCATTAAAAACACTCGTTCATGCGTCGGAAGTGCCTCTTGTTATTTTGCACTGAACATGGGAAAACCACCCCGGGGGACTCCAAACTCAAGTTTGCCCATGTATCTTACGTTTTGGTCGTCATTAAAAAACAAGAAGAAAACAGGCCTCGTAGATACATTTAATGCACTGATTCGTGCGCAGAAAGTGCATCTTATTTTTTCGTACCGAACATGTCCAAACCACCTCGGTGGACTCCAAACCCAAGTTTGCGCTTGTGTCTTATCTTTTCGTCACCGTCAAAAATGGCACAAAAACGGGCCCCGTTGGTGCATTAAATGAAACTGGTTTGTGCACCAAAAGTGTGTCTTGTTTTTTTTGCACCGAACATCTCCAAACCACCCCGATGGACTCAAAACTAAACTTTGTGCATGTATCTTACGTTTCGGTCACCATCCTAAAATGGAGAGAAAACGGGCCCCGTGGGTGCATGAAATACACTGGTTAGTGCGCCGAGGGAGCAACTAGTTTTTTTGCACCGAACATGTATCTTACGTTTTGGTCTCCATCAAAAAAAGAAAAGAAAACGGTCTCGTTCGTGCATTAAATGCACGGAATCATGCGCCGAAAATGCGTCTTGTTTTGTCGCACCGAACATGTCCAACCCACCCCGGTGGACTTCAAACTCAATTTTGCACATGTATCTTTTGTCTTTGTGACCGTCAAAAAATGATGCGAAAAGGAGCACCGTAGGGGCATTAAATGCACTCTTTCAAGCGCCAAAAGTGCGTCTTGTTTTTCGCAGCGAACATGTCCAAACCATCCCGGTGGACTCGAAACTCAAGTTTGCACAGGTATCTTATGTTTTGGTCACCGTCAAAAAATGGCGCAAAAATAGGACCTGTAGGAGCATTAAATGCATTGGTTCATGCGCCGAAAGTGTGTCTTTTTATTTTGCACCGAACATGTCGTCGTCACCGCGGTGGACTCCAAACTCAAGTTTGCACATGTACGTTATGTTTTGGTCACCATTAAAAAAAATAGAAACAAAACGGGCCCCGCAGGCGCATTAAATACCCTGATTCGAGCGCTGAAAGTGCGTCTTCTTTTATCACACGAAACATGTCCAAACCACTCCGATGGACTCCAAACTCAAGTTGGCGCTTGGGTCTTATGCTTTGGTCCCCGTCAAAAACGGCACAAAAACAGGCCCGTTGGTGCATTAAATAAACTGGTTCGCGCGCCGAAAGTGCGTTTTATGCTTTCACACCAAACATGTCCAACCCACCCCACCACTGTGGACTCTAAACTCAAGTTTGCGCAAGTATCTTATGCTTTTGTCACCGTTAAAAAACGGCGCGAAAATGGACCCCGTATGTGCTTTAAATACACTCGTTCATGCACCGAAAGTGCGTCTTGTTATTTGGCGCCAAACATGTTGAAGCCGCCCCGGCGGACTCTAACTCCAGTCTGCACATGTATCTTACATTTTGGTCACCATTAAAAAACAGAAATGAAACGGGCCCCGTAGGTAAAATAAATGCACAGATTCATTGATAGTACTTGAGGTGCCCGATCTTTCGGTGAGGTGATAAATATCGATTTGGTGGAGTCCACCCTCACGATCCGACTACAAACAAATAGGTCGTGTGTGACTTAGCAATCGCAGGACCAACTACGAATGGTTATTGACCTCGCCGAAACAGCAAGATCAACCTGATCATGAAGATCAATTCCTGCGAGTAATCGAAGAACAAGCAACAACAAGATGTGGCAAACCATAAATCTCTTCAAATATGGGGTTTTCAAATGGCTCTCTAACAGGTGGTCGTTGGACAGAACTGAAGATCAGAAAGTTTGCATTAGAGCTAAACTATAACAAAAGAAAACCCAAGTCTTTTTTGGTGTCAGCTGGGACCTTTATATAGGGTGAAGGACGACCAGAGGGTGCTGGGGTCGCACTCAAACCCTAGGACGCGCCCCTAATGGGCTCAACTTGATACATGGGCCAACGGTCCAAGTTGGGGTGACGCAGCACCTTCTGTATAAAAATGACGATTGGCGTTGACTCCGACGTGACATGAAGGTAAGGTTGGATCCATTCGAAAGTAGACTTCGTGAGCCTTCCAGAATGTACTTAAACACCAAATTGGATTCTATATGAAGTCGTGGCTTTCGTTGCAAGTTTGTACTGTTTTGCAGTCCGAATTCACCATGTGCAAATAATTTCATTGAAGTCCTCATCAGAGGATATGATGTCCACATCATCCTCACCCGCTTGAATTAGAGACGCCCTCGACTCAATTTCAGATTGCAAAAGCGCCACTCCAATATGCCCTCCTGAAATTATGAAAGGCGGAGGCCACGGAGGTATGTATGTGATATCATCATCCTCTCCCACTTGATTTGGAGCCGTCCTCGACTCAAGCACAGTTTCAAAACCAGCCATGCAACCGTGCCCTTTAGAAATTTAGAGTGGTGGAGGCCACGGGGGTATCTATGTGATCCCATCATCCTCCCCTGATTCATTTGGAGTCATCCTTAACTCGAGTTCAGATTTGAGAACCGCCACTCCACCGTGCCCTTCGAAAATCATGAAAGGTGGCGGCCACGGGGGTATTCTGATGCGGTCAAGTGGTGCAGGAGGAACATATAAGATTTCATCATTCTCCCCTTCTTTGTAGCAAGCCGTCCTCGGCTTGATCTAGTGGTCGACAAAGTTGCTTGTGGTCAGATTGAGACGGATGATGAGCAAAACGTCAGGCCCCAACAATACGTTCTCCTGTGTCCTAAGCTGCTCCTGTTGATAGAAAACAAAACTAGAGAAACTTTGCAATCCATTGTTAGTGTTAGTGCACGTCATTGTTTGATTCTAATTGTGTATTTCAAAACTGTGTTTCAGATTAAAGCATTTGATGACTTTAGACACTAAGAAATCTCCAATCTCATCATATTTGCCAATTGCATGAAAAACACAGTAGCTCAAACATTGCAAACTACAATTTTGAAATAAATGCACACATTCAAGCACCGAAAGTGCGTCTTGTTTTTTTGCACCGAACATGTCCAAACCACCCTGGTGGATTCTGAACTCAAGTTTGCACATGTTCCGAAAGTGTGTTTTGTGTTTTCGCACCAAACATGTCCAACCCACCCCACCACGTTGGACTCCAAACTCAAGTTTACGCATGTATCTTATGCTTTTGTCACCGGAAAAAAATTGCGCGAAATTGGTCCCCGTATGTGCTTTAAATACACTTGTTCATGCGCTGAAAGTGCGTCTTGTTATTTGGCGCCGAACATGTCGAAGCCACCACGGTGGACTCTAACTCCACTCTGCACATGTATCTTTCATTTGGGTCACCAGAAATCAAACGGGCCCCGTAGGTGCACTAAATGCACAGATTCTTGCACCGAAAGTGCGTCTTGTTTTTTCGCACCAAACATGTCCAACCCACCCCACCCCGGAGGACTAAAAACTCAAGTTTGATCTTATGTTTTGATCACCGTCAAAAAATGGCGCCAAAAGAGGCCCGTTGGTGCATTGTATGCACTGCTTCGTGCGCCGAAAGTGCGTCTTGTTTTTCGCACCGAACAAGTCCAACCCAGCCTGGTGCACTCCAAACTCAAGTTTGCGCATGTATCTTACGTTTTGGTCACCATTAAAAAACGGAAATAAAACGGGCCCCGTAGACGCATTAAATGCACTGGTTCGTGCGCCGAAAGTGTGTCTTGTTTTTTCGCACCGAACATGTCCAACCCACCCTGGTGGACTCCAAACTCAAGTTTGCGCTTGTATCTTACGTTTTGGTCACCATTAAAAAACAGAAATCAAACGGCCCCCGTAGGTGCAATAAATGCACAGATTCATGCACCGAAAGTGCGTCTTGTTTTTTCGCACCAAACATGTCCAAACCACCTTGGTGGATTCCGAACTCAAGTTTGCCCATGTATCTTACGTTTTAGTCATCGTTAAAAACGGCACAAAAACGGGCCCGTTGGTGCATTAAATAAACTGGTTCGTACGCCAAAAATGCGTCTTGTGTTTTCGTACCAAACATGTCCAACCCACCCCACCACGGTGGACTCCAAACTTAAGTTTACGCATGTATCTTATGCTTTTGTCACCGTAAAAAAATTGGACCCCGTATGTGCATTAAATACACTCATTCATGCGCCGAAAGTGCGTCTTGTTATTTGGCGCCGAACATGTCGAAGCCACCTCGGTGGACTCTAACTCCAGTCTGCAAATGTATCTTACGTTTGGGTCACCAGAATTCAAACGGGCCCCGTAGGTGCAATAAATGCACAGATTCATGCACCGAAAGTGCGTTTTCTTTTTTCGCACCGAACATGTCCAAATCACCCTAGTGGACTCCAAATTCAGGTTTGCACGTGTATCTTATGGTTTGGTCACCCTAAAAAAACGGCACGAAAATGGGCCCGTTGGTGCGTTAAATAGACTGGTTCGTGCGCCGAAACTGCGTCTTTTTTTTTCGCACCGAACGTGTCCAAACCACCTCGGTGGACTCCAAACTGAAGTTTGTGCATGGGTCTTATGTTTTGGCCACAGCAAAAAATGTCACGAAAACGGGCCCGTTAATGCATTAAATAAACTGGATTGTGCACCGAATGTGCGTCTTGTTTTTCGCACTGAACCTGTCTAGACCACCTCGGTGTACTACAAATTCAAGTTTTTTCGCACCGAACATGTCCAAAGCACCCGGGTGGACTCGAAACTCAAGTTTGCGCAAGTATCTTATGTTTTTGTCACCGAAAAAGTGACGCAAAAATGGACCTGTAGATGCAGTAAATGCACTGGTTCGTGCATCGAAACTGTGTCTTGTATTTTCCCACCAAACTTGTCCAACCCGCCGCTCCAGTGGACAACAAACTCAAGTTTACGCTTGTGTCTTATGTTTTGGTCACCGTAAAAAATGACACGAAAATGGGTCCGTTGGTGCATTAAATGCACTGGTTCGTAAGCTGAAAGTGCGTCTTATTTTTTCGCACTGAAAGTGTCCAAACCACTCCGGTGGACTCCAAACTCAAGTTTGCGCATGTATCTTATGGTTTGATAACCGTCAAAAAATGACGCGAAAATGGACCTGTAGATGCAATAAATGCACTGGTTCGTGCGCCGAAAGTGTGTCTTGTTTTTTCGCATCGAATATGTCCAACTCACCACCCCGATGGACTACCAACTCAAGTTTGCGCATGTGTCTTATGTTTTGGTCACCCTCAAAAACGGCATGAAAATGGGCCCGTTGGTGCATTAAATGGACTGGTTCGTGCGTCGAATCTACGTCTTGTTTTTTTCGCACCAAACATGTCCAAACCACCTCGGTGGACTCCAAACTGATGTTTGCGCATGGGTCGTATGTTTTGGCCACCGAAAAAAATGTTACGAAAACGGGCCCGTTGATGCATTAAATAAACTGGATTGTGCGCCGAATGTGCGTCTTGTTTTTTCGCACCAAACATGTCCAACCCACCACCCCGGTGGACTACAAACTCAAGTTTGCGCACTGGTTCGTAAGCCGAAAGTGCGTCTTGTTTTTTCGCACTGAAAATGTCCAAACCACTCCGGTGGACTCCAAACTCAAGTTTGCCCATGTATCTTATGTTTTTGTCACGGTCATAAAATGGCACAAAAATGGGCGTCGTAGGTGCATTAAATACACTCGTTCATGCGCCAAAAGTGTGTCATGTTATTTTGCACCAAACATGACGAAACCATGCCGGTGGACTCCAAACTCAAGTTTGCACGTTTTGGTCACCATTAAAAAAGGAAAGAAAACGGGCCCAGCAGGTGTACTAAAGGCACGGATTCGTGCGCCGAAAGTGTGCCTTGTTTTTTCGCAACGAACATGTCGAAGCACATTCAGGGCACCGAACATGTCCAAGCACATTAGGGGCACCGAACTAGGGCCGATGGCCCGTGTATCAAGTTGAGCACATTAGGGGCGCGTCCTAAAGTTCGAGGACGACCCCAGCACCCCCTGGTCGTCCTCCACCCTATTTAAAGGTCCCAGCCGACACCAAAAAAGACTTGGGTTTTCTTTTGTTATTGTTTAGCTCTTATGCAAAATTTCTGATCTTCAGTTCTGTCCAACGACCACCTGTTAGACAGCTTTGAGAACCCCGTATTGTGGGAGATTCCTGGTTTGCAACATCTTGTTCTTGCTTGTTCTTCGATTGCTTGCATGAATTGATCTTCGTGATCAGATTGATCTTGCTGTCCAGCAAGGTCAATAACCATTCGGAGTTGATTCTGCGATTGCTAAGGCGCACATGACCTATTCATTTGTAGTCGGATCGTGAGTGTACTCCACCAAATCGATAGTTATCACCATACCGAAAGATCGGGCACCTCAAGTCCTATCATTATGGTTGGTCACCGTCAAAAAATGGTGCAAAAATGGACCGGTAGATGCATTAAATGCACTGGTTCGTGCGCCAAAAGTGTGTCTTGTTTTGTCGCACCAAACATGTCCTACCAACCCACCCCGGTGCACTCCAAACTCATGTTTGCGCATGTATGTTACGATCTGGTCACCATTAAAAAATGGAAATAAAACGGACCCCGTAGGTGCATTGAATGCTCTGATTCGTGCGCTGAAAGTGCGTCTTGTTTTTTCACACCGAACATGTCCAAACCACCCCGACTCAAGTTTGCGCATGTTTCTTATGTTTTGGTCACCGTAAAAAACGGCACGAAAACGGGCCCGTTGGTGCATTAAATAAACTAGTTTGTGCGTCGAAAGTGCGTCTTGTTTTTTCGCACCGAACATGTCCGAACCACCTCGGTGGACTCCAAACTCAAGCTTGCACATTTATCTTATGTTTTAGTCACCGTCGAAAAATGGCGCGAAAATAGGCCCCTCAGGCAAATTAAATGCCCTGATTCGTGCGACGAAAGTGCGTCTTGTTTTTTCGCACCGAACATGTCCAAACCGTCCCGGTGGACTACAAACTCAAGTTTGCGCTTGTGTCTTATGTTTTTGTTCCATAAAAAATGGCACAAAAATGGGTCCGTTGGTGCATTAAATGCACTGGTTCGTGCGCTGAAAGTGCCTCTTGTTTTTTCGTACCGAACATGTCCAAAGCACCCTGGTGGACTCCAAACTCAAGTTTGCGCACGTATCTTATGTTTGGTCACCATGCATCTTATGTTTTGACCACCGTAAAAAATTGGAGCAAAAATGGGGCCGTAGGTGCATTAAATGTACTGGTTCAAGCGCCGAAAGTGCGTCTTGTTTTTTCGCAACGAACACGTCGAAACTACCCTAGTAGACTTCGAACTCAAGTTTGCGTATGTATCTTATGTTTTGGTCGCCGTCAAAAAATAGCGCGAAAATGGGCCCGTAGGTGCATTAAATGCACTAGTTCGTGCGCCGAAAATGCATATTGTTTTTTCGCACCGAACACGTCCAACCCACCTCGGTGGATTCCAAACTCAAGTTTGCACATATATCTTATGTTTTTGTCACGGTCAAAAAATGGCGCAAAAATGGGCGTCGTAGGTGCATTAAATACACTCGTTCATGCGCCGAAAGTATGTCTTGTTATTTTGCACCGAAAATGACGAAACCATGCCGGTGGACTCCAAACTCAAGTTTGCACATGTATCTTACGTTTTGGTCACCATTAAAAAACGGAAAGAAAACGGGCCTCGTAGGTACATTAGATGCACTAATTCGTGCGCAGAAAGTGCTTCTTGTTTTTTCGCACCGAATATGTCCAAAGGCCCCGGTGGACTCCAAACAGAAGTTTGTGCATGTGTCTTATGCTTTGGTCACTGTAAAAAACAGCACAAAAATGAGCCCCATTTGTGCATTAAATGAATTGGTTTGTGCATCGAAAGTGCGTCATATGTTTTTGTACCGAACATATCTAAACCACCCCGGTGGACTCCAGACTCAAGTTTGCACATGTCTCTTCCGTTTTGGTCACCATAATGAAACGGAGAGAAAACGGGCCCGTAGGTGCAGGAAATACACTGGTTCGTGCGCCGAAAGTGCGACTTATTTTTTTTGCTCTGAACATGTCCAAACCACCCCGGTGGACTCCAAACCTATGTTTGCGCATGTATCTTATGTTTTGGTCACCATAAAAAAAAGAGAGAAAACGGGGTCCGTAGGTGTATTAAATGCACGGATTCATGCGCCGAAAGTGCGTCTTAATTTGTCGCACAAACATGTCCAAACCACCCTGGTGGACTCTAAACTCAAGTTTGCGTATGTGTCTTATGTTTTGGTCACCGTAAAAAAATGGCGCGAAAATGGGCCCGTAGGTGCATTAAATGCAATGGTTTGTGCACCGAAAGTGCATCTTGTTTTTTCGCACCGAACACGTCCAGCCCATCCCGTTGAACTCCAAACTCGAGTTTGCACATGTATCTTATCTTTTTGTCACCGTCACAAAATGGTGCGAAAATAGGCGCCGTAGGTGTATTATATACACTCATTCAAGCACCGAAAGTGCGTCGAAACCACCTCGGTGGACTCCAAACTCAAGTTTGCACATGTATCTTTCATTTTGGTCACCATTAGAAAGAGAAAGAAAACGGGCCCAGTAGTTGTATTAAATCCACAGATTTGTGCGCCAAAAGTGCGTCTTATTTTTTCTCACAGAACATGTCCAAACCACCCCGGTGGACTCCGAACTCAAGTTTGCGTATGTATCTTATGTTTTGGTCACCGTCAAAAAATAGCGCGAAAATGGTCCCCGTAGGTGCAATAAATGCACTTGTTAATGCGATGAAACTGTGTCTTATAATTTTGCACCAAACATGTCGAAACCACCCAGTGGACTCGAAACTAAAGTTTGCACATGTTTCTTACGTTTTGGTCACCATTAAAAAACAGAAAGAAAACGGGCCCAGTTGTGTATTAAATGCACTGATTCGTGTGTCGAAAGTGCATCTTGTTTTTTCGCACCGAACATGTCCAAACCACCCCGGCAGACTCCAAACTCAAGTTTGCACATGTAATTTACGTTTCGGTCACCATCCCGAAACGGAGAGAAAACAGGCCCCGTAGGTGCATTAAATACACTGGTTCGTGCGCCGATAGTACGTCTTGATTTTCTGCACCGAACATGTCCAATGGACCCTGGTGGACTCCAAACTCAAGTTTTGGTCACTGTATAAAAATGGAGCAAAAATGGGCTCGTAGGTGCATTAAATACACTTGTTCATGCGTCAAAATTGTGTCTTGTTTTTTAGCTCCCAACATGTCCAAACTACCCCGGTGGACATCGAACTCAAGTTTGCATTTGTATATTATGTTTTGGTCGCCGTCAAAAAATGGTGCGAAAATGGGCCTCGTAGGTGCATCAAATGCACTCGTTCATGGGCTGAAAGTGCTTATTTTTTTTCGCACCCAACATGTCCAAACCACCCCGGTGGACTCTAAACTCAAGTTTGCTCAAGTATCTTACATTTCGGTCTCCATCAAAAAAAGGAAAGAAAACAGGCCTCGTAGGTACATTAAATACACGGATTCATGCGCCAAAAATGCGTCCTAATTTGTCGCACCGAGCATGTCCAAACCATCCTGGTGGACTCCAAACTCAAGTTTGCGCATGTATCTTATGTTTTGGTCGTCATTAAATAACATGAACAGTGAGCGCCGTAGGTGCATTAAATACTCTTGTTCATGCACCGGAACTGCGTCTTGTTATTTTGCGTCGAACATGTCGAAACCACCCCGGGGACTCCAAACTCAAGTTTGCCCATGTATCTTCCGTTTTGGTCGTCATTAAAAAAGGGAAAGAAAACGGGCCTCGTAAGTACATTAAATGCACTGTATTCGTGCGCAGAAAGTGCATCTTATTTTATCGCACCAAACATGTCCAACCACCCCGGTGGACACCAAAGTCAAGTTTGCGCATGTGTCTTATGTTTTGGTCACCGTCAAAAAGGGCACAAAAACGAGCACCGTTGGTGTATTAAATGAACTGGTTTGTGCGCCAAAAATGCGTCTTTTTTTTTTGCACCGAACATCTCCAAACCACCCCGGTGGACTCCAAACTCAAGTATGAACATGTATCTTTCGTTTTGGTCACCATTAAAAAACGGAAAGAAAACAGGCCCAGTAGGTGTATTAAATGCAATGATTTTTGCGCCGAAAGTGCGTCTTGTTTTTTCGCATAGAACATGACCAAACCACTGATAGGACTTGAGGTGCCCGATCTTTCGGTGAGGAGATAACTATCGATTTGGTGGAGTCAACCCTCACGATCCGACTGCAAACGAACAGGTCGTGTGCACCTTAGCAATCGCAGAACCAACTCCGAATGGTTATTGACCGTGCTGGACAGCAAGATCAACCTGATCACAAAGATCAATTCTAGCAAGCAATCGAAGAACAAGCAAGAACAAGATGTGGCAAACCAGGAATCTCCCACAATATGAGGTTCTCAAAGCTGTCTAATAGGTGGTCGTTGGACACAACTGAATATTAGAAAATTTGCATTAGAGCTAAACTATAACAAAAGAAAACTCAAGTTTTTTTGGTGGCGGTTGGGACCTTTAAATAGGGCGGAAGATGACCAGAGGGTGCTGGGGTCGTCCTCAAACCCGAGAAAGCGCCCCTAATGGGCTCAACTTGATACACGGGCCATCAGGCCAAGTTGGGGTGATGTCGCACCTTCTGAATTGGAACGATAATTGCCGCTAACTCGGATGTGATATGAAGGTGAGGCTGGATCCATTCGAAAATAAACTTGATGAGCTTCCAGAATGTACTTAAACACCCAAATTTGATTTGATATGAAGTCGTGGCTTTTGTTGCAAGCTTGTACTGTTTTGCAGTCCGCATCTAACATGTGTGAATATTTTCATTGACGTCCTCATCAGAGGATATGATGTCCACATCATCCTTACCCACTTGAATTACAGTCGTCCTCGACTCAAGTTCAGAATGTAAAAGTGCCACTCCAATATGCCCTCGTGAAATCATAAAGGGTGGAGACCAGGGAGGTATCTATGTGGTCTCATCCTCCTCCTCCACTTGATTTGGGGTCGTCCTCGACTCAAGCACAGATTCAAAGCTAGCTATGCCACCGTGCCCTGTAGAAATCTAAAAAGGTGGAGGCCACGGGGGTATGTATGTCACCTCATCATCCTCCCCCGCTTCTTTTGTAGTCGTCCTTGACTCAAGGTCAGATTGGAGAACCGCCACTCCACAGTGCACTCCAAAAATCATAAGAGGTGGCGGGCATCGGGGTATTCTGAAGCGGTCAAGTAGTGCCACAAAGATCTCATCATTCTCCCCTTCTTTACAGCTAGCTGTCGTTGGCTTGATCCAATGGTCGAAACAATTTCTTGCTGTCATGTTAGAACAGGGGATGAGCACGTAGCTTGGCCACAACAGCAACTTCTCCTTCTCCATGAGTTGCTCCTGTTGATAGATCACAAAAGTAGAGAAACTTTGCAAAGCATTGTTACTGTTAGTGCATGCTATTGTTTGATCCTGTTTTTGCATTTCAAAAGGGTATTTCAGATTAGTACAAATGACTATTTTATATACTAAGAAATCTCCAAAGTCATCGTATTTGCCAAGAGCACAAAAAACACAATTGCTAAAATGTTGCGAATTGCAATTCTGAAATAATCTCTTCTCTAAATAATTCAGGTTACAAGGAGCATCAAATTCAATATAACCTAAAGAAGTTAAAGAAGATATGAGCTCTAACTTTGCATCATTCAAATCGACGCAAAAAAAATGCTTATTCTCCACATGTGTGTACTCAAGAACAACATTTTCTACTCCATACACTAGTTGTGTTTTTGAGATGAACAAAACTTGGTCACACTACGAAATATGCACTACGAAATAAAGCATAAGTCTTGGGAGGCTCAGCTAAGCTTTGCAGAACACTAGGATGAACATTGGGCAATTTGCAATCAACGATGTCAACCTGCAAAGATTGGTGGAGCGATTGCCAGGAACACAAAACCTGTTTGCTATAGTAATCTGTGGAGCTTGGACAGTTTCAATTTGTAGCAAAGATTAGCACAATCAAATCAGCAAATGCAAAGTTGAATAAGTGTTCAACAATGGTATGGTGCTGGTGATGAGGACATCACTTCCACAGACACAACCAAACCAATTGCACAAGAAGGACCCCTGACACGAGCTCGAGCGCGTCAACTTAATTATCAGGTCAAGTCATTTCTCACTGTCTATAGTAGTTTTTCTCAGAATGGAGTACTACTAAATCCTTGTGGTGATTTACCAGGATCATAAAGCAGGATCGGACCACCAATCAGGGCTAGATTGTTTCGGTCATAACTTTTCACTCCGGATGTTGTTGAAGGCAAATGGGTACTCATAGGAAAGATCTCAAAGTCTACTTTCAGATGGGTCCAACCTCAGCTTCAAACTCCTCCAGATGTGATCAGAATCGTCGGAAAGGCGTTCGGACCTCCAGTCATGGGCTGAGGCCCATTGTATCCAGTTTAGCCCATTAGGGGCCCTCTCTAAGTTAGGGTTTGAGTCCCCCCACGCCTCCAGGACGTCTTCCCACTATATAAACCTGTGGCAGCCGTCATTTGAGGGTGGGTTTTGTTCAGATGCAAGTTTAGCCTTAGCT
>BCLG01003066.1:0-18829 GCA_001602295.1 Zoysia matrella
TTTCATAACAAAATAAGAAACAATGATTCTTCCCAATCAAGACATTTTTATCTTATGCGGGATGTAGTTCCCTATCAAGAAGCACATATTTAAATGATCAAATATACAACTGACTATAAAGCCTAATATTCACATGAGAAAAAAATTAGAAAAAAAAATTCCATAGGACTCATAATATATGCCACAATCATATAGTAAAAAATATCCTCTCATAGAATTGTGGTCAACCAATGATTTGACTACATAACAGCAAGACGGACAGGTAATGAGATGTGTTAGTGAATGCATTCCTGAATAAACTCACCTAAAGTTTTGGGCTTTATAATAATCTACCTAAATCTCAAGGTTAATGAGATATGTTCGGCTACAGCTAGCCTAGAGCCTTTATAATCCGAATTTTTTGATCTTGCTTTAGGCTTCTCTAATATCCTACCCTATGAATAGGAGGTGAAAGGTGGTCATTTAAACAACTGAACCCATATCTGTCTACCTAGGCATAAAGGTCTGCACAATAGCACTTGCGGAACATAAGAGAGCAAATCAGCAACGGATATAAGTGCTGCTTTTAACATTTTTGCTGAAACTCTTGGTTAACCATCTAGAAATGCAAAGAATATGTACCTGGAAGGCTGCAACGCACATGAAAGCAGCATAGAAACTAGTACATCTCTGATAGAAGGAGGGATTTAGCTTCACTTAGACTTCAATTTGGACCACCTACTTACAATGTTGTGAACCAAATTGCCTTTGTGCCGGTGCCTCTTTTATTTTTCTTTTACTGACCATCCTTGTTCAGGTAAAGCATTGCTTCACTTGGACTTGAATTTGGATCACATATAATGCTGTGAACCAATTTGCCTTCATGTCGGTCCCTGATCATTTTTAACTGCCCGTCCTTGTTCTGACAATTCCCATATGATCTCAATACTAGAATTGTAGCATCTAAAGAGGCATTAATAAATCTGAAATATCTTCCAGATTTCAAATTTTTCCATTTGAACCATACTGCGATAACAAACCTGAGAGTCGGATATGGTATTGATATGAGTCACAAGAGAAAAAAGAAAAAAAGGAAAATTTCTAAACATAGAAGGAAAGCGATATATAAAATAGAATAAAAAAACCAAACTTCATTGTTCTCATGCTTACTCAATGATGAACTTAATTTTAGAATAAGCAGGTAACAATGTTCAATGAAGGCACAATAACAACATGCTTGCATCATGACCATTTTACAAGACTTTTACTGTTTAGTCATGAAATATCTAGATTTATTTAGCATAGATTTAGAGTTGTCAACAATTAGATGATTAAAATTGACATATAGGTGCAAGAAAACCACAATACATGCCACTTGCTCAGAACTTTGGTTCACACAGATGTGACTCTAGAACTACCATTGTAGTATCATACAAGAGTATAGAATAGTGACATTTTTGTCTCTTGTATAGTAGGACAACAGATTATAACTCTAGTGCATTTTATCGACAAGCAAATGTCAACCAACATAATGCAGGCTTCCAAAGACAGCCACACTTCATCCGATCTGACAAGTTGGGCACAAGAAATCAACCTAAGAACTACATATCTGATGAAACGAGGAATGCAAACATCAATGGGATTTTAATTTGGATCACTTACAATGCTGTGAAACGAAAGACCTCATGTCGGTGCATTTTCAAACAACACTAGAGCAATGCTTCATCCGATCTGACAAGTTCGAAACATACAGAAAACCAGCCTAAGAACTACATATCTGATGAAACAAGGAATGCATACATCAATGGGATATGAATTTGGACCACTTAAAATACTATGAAATAAAAGACTTCATGTCGTTGCCTTTTCAAAAACTACGCTCATTCTCATTTTGAACAGAATGCATAAGCAATCCCCTTTGTAGTTTGGAGTCTTCGGACGGCACCAAATTCCATCTGATGGAGCATTCTTAACATGGAATTGTGCATTGTGAGTGGATCAGCGTACTGTAAGATCCTCAATCAGTTCGCCCCTCAGCTATTCAACATTTCGTCGAACACCATATGGACCACCGCCTCACCTCTCACGCAGCTACGTGGCCATGCTTGTCATGACCCTGATCACCGCTGGCTGTAGGATGTGGAATGAACTGCTTGGATAAGCTTCTACCGAGAATGCCCTTAATTACTTTTACTTTATGTGTTATTATCATAACTTCATTTGGATAAAGCTAGTATGCCAGCTCGGGTTGTACCGTAAGAATACTTAAGCTAAGGGAGAGTGGAGGGGAAAGTATGCTGAATCAAACCCCTTAAAACCTAGTTTAGAATTAACCTTAATCATGTATCAGTGGAATCTATCTCTGTAATATCAAGGTTCCTCTATTCAGGCTATCTTCGGTGTGATCTTGTTTCCAATCCAGAACTCGGCTTGGACACAGGCGTTCCGCCGTATCCTAGCTCCTCTGTCATCCACCGTCCCAGATTTTCGTCGTTGATTGCTCGTGGATACGAGCGAGTCCTTGTGTCTGTGCTGGTTTTTCGCTTGACTCGTTCCTTGGTTCGTTGGACACAACCGGTTCTCTCAGGTCCGCGTGTCTTGCTGGTTTTTCACTCGATCTGTTCTTTCCGACTCAAAACTGCCTGTGATTGTTCTCCGTTCATCACAAGTGGTATCAAATTCATCGATCCTTGGCTTTTATCATTGTCACGCAAATCATCTTCGGTTGCAAGCCAGGTGCTTGTGTAAAATCCCCAACCTTGCTTGACAACGAGGTGTTGTAGTTGAACAAAAACTGATTCAGGTTGCAGAGTTTATCTCTGTGTGAAATCTTGAGATCAGTTTCTGTTCTAGGCGGCGGTAGATCCCTTAGATGAGGCGAACTGATTAGGACTCCGGTCTGAACTGTCCTGGTTTAACTTGAGTTTTAGTTGCTCTTAATCTTCACTGATGACTCAAGGGGATAAAGCGGTGGAGGCGTTGGCGGCGGTAGAAGCACTTAAGGCTGAGGTAGTAGCTACGCAGCAATGTTTGCAGCACTTAGAGGTGACTGGAAAGGAAGTCAAATCACTCATGGGACAGATGGATAGTACTGTTTGCTCTATGTATACTATGATGCTACAGTGGAGTTCTCCTGATGAAAAGAACAGTACTGAAAAGGGCGCTCGGCCATCATCTTCACAGTTGGTTCCTCCTCCACAGACGACTTCACAATCACAATCAGCTCCTACCTTGCTCACTGCTGAAGAATTGGCTTATCTGAAGAAGAAAGAAGCTGAAGGCAAAATTAAACTTCACAGTGACCCTTCTCAGTTTCCACCTCACATTGAGCAACAACCTTCGGGCTCAGGTACCAAAACCATGATTCACTCCTCACTGTATCCTAAGAATGCACCTTCTACTTTCACTGCCAAGGACCCTAGTAAAGTGGATACTCATGCTTCTGCACATATTGATGTTGATCAGTGGTACCATACACAACAGAACACATTTAGTTTATCCATTGCTAGGCCAAAGATGGACTTTCCCAAATTCTGTGGTGATAACCCTGATGGATGGATTTGGCAGTGTGAAAAGTATTTCCTCTTAGCAAATGTTCCATTGGATGTGTGGGTACTATTAGCTACATTATATTGTTCTGATCCTACTGAATAGTGATGGAGAGGTCTCAGATTTTCAACCAAGCAGCTCTCTTGGTCTGATTTTTATCACCTGGTCCTCAACAGATTTGCTACTCATAGTTCATACAACACTATTGAACAGTTTCACTTACTTAAAAAGGTGTCATCTGTTAGTGATTACATTATCAGATTTAAAGAGATTATGGCTATGGTGCAAAGAGAACACCCTGAACTAGGAGAGTATTACTATGTCAAAGCATTCATTGCTGGCCTCAAAGATAGCATCAAACATTACTCTATCCCTCATAGTTCATGCACATTATGTGATTGCTACTGGAAAGCAAAGGAACTTGAAAAGGCTTATTTTGCAAGGAAATCGGTGGTGCAACCTATACCATATATTGGGAGACCATACAACAGCACCGCTCTTGTACCTGCCCTGATAACAAAGCCCACCCCAAACTTACAACTGCCACAACAACAGCAAACACAACCTAAAAAAGATCCAAACAAATGTTGGGCTTGTGGTGAATTGTGGAATCCTCATCATAGTGCTGTTTGCAAGTTCAGGAAAGCTGTTAATGCCATGTATTTGGCAAATGAATCAGGGTCTATGCAAGAAGGAATTGTTGAAGATGATGCAGTATGAGAAGATGATGTAGGGAAACCTATGCAAGATACACTACTTATGATGTTGTCAGTTCAAGCTGCTCAAGGAACCAAATCTGCTGCTACTTTTTTAGTGCTCATCCATATTGAAGGAAAACAGGCTGTTGCATTAGTTGATAGTGGCAGTACTAGTATATTCATGGACACTGATTTTGCTAGCAAATGCAACTGTAAGATTACCAATTCGATACCCCAAAAGGTAAAAGTAGTTGGAGGTGGATTCTTGGAGACAGCAACTTGTTTGCTTCAGTGCAAATATACAATACATTCTAAAAAATTCAGCAATGACTTCCAGATACTCAAGTTGAAAGGCTTTGATATAATTCTAGGCTGTGACTGGATTCTGCAGCACAGTCCTTTGAGCATTGACCTTCATAAAAGAACTATATCAATCTTGAAGGATGGAATTCAATTGGTCAACTTCCCTGATCACAATATTCCTAATCCTGATGCAGTGGTCACTACCTACCAGTTACAAACAATTCCTATAAAGGATTTTCAAGGATTCTTGGTACAAATCAATTCTATCTCCACAGATAAGACTGGGCCTCTGTCTGATATTCCTCCAGAAATTGCCATGATTCTTCAAAAATTTACTGATGTATTTTTAGAACCTAGTTCTTTACCTCCTATAAGGGACCATGATCATAGAATACCAATGAAACCTGACAGTAAACCTCCCACTATCAGGCCTTATCGAGTACCACATGCACAAAAAGCTGAAGTAGAAAAATTAATCCCTGAATTACTTCAAGCAAACTTTATAAAACCCAGTCACAGTCCATACTCTTCTCCAGCAATTCTTGTAAATAAAAAAGATAGCACTTGGAGGGTTTGTATTGACTATAGATGGCTGAATGAGCAGACAGTGAAAAACAAATACCCTATCCCAGTAATTGAAGTCTTTTAGATGAACTTCATGGAGCTTCTGTTTTCACAAAGCTGGATTTGAGATCTGGTTACTATCAAATCAGAATGCATCCAAATGATATTCATAAGACGGCATTCACAACCTATTTAGGCCATTATGAGTTTGTGGTCATGCCTTTTGGTCTTACCAATGCCTCAGCAACTTTTCAGGCTCTAATGAACAAAATTTTCACTCCTTACTTGAGGAACTTTGTTCTTGTCTTCTTTGATGATATATTGATTTATAGCAGCTCTTTAGCTTCACATCAAACACATTTGAGATTCGTATTGCAGCTACTCAGAGAGAACAGTCTTGCTGTCAAAATGAGTAAATGCAGTTTTGCTACTTCACAAGTTGATTACTTGGGCTATGTTATCAGTGCAGCTAGAGTTACTACAGACAAGTCTAAAATATCTGCTATTGTTGATTGGCCATTGCCCAAAAACATTACTGCACTGAGAGGATTTCTTGGTCTGTGTGGGTATTACAGACATTTTATTAAAGATTTTGGTGTCATTTGCAGACCATTACATGACTTGCTTCGAAAGGATTCATTCTTATGGACAGATAAACAGACTGTAGCTTTTAACAAGCTTAAAGCTAGTCTTGACAGAAGCACCTGTCCTGGCACTGCCAAACTTCAAACTACCATTCACATTAGAAACAGATGCTTTAGAGAATGGTATTGGAGCTATTCTTATGCAGAATGGTAGACCACTTGCTTATTTTATTCAATCATTGAGTTCTAAAGCAGCCGCTCAGTCAGTCTATCATAAAGAAGCTTTGGCAATTTTGGAAGCATTGAAGAAATGGAGACATTACTTTCTTGGGAATGAACTCATTATCAAAACAGACCAACAAAGCCTCAAATACATGATGGATCAAAGATTGAATGAGGGCATACAACATAAACTCATGCTCAAGCTATTGGAGTTCAACTACAAGATAGAATACAAGAAGGGCAAAGAAAATATAGTGGCAGATGCACTATCAAGAACAACTACAAACTGTAATGCTCTCACATTGGTTTCTCCTACTTGGATGCAAGAAGTTGAAGCTAGTTACATTGGTGATAATCACTGCCAAAGTCTTCTGACTCAGCTAGCAATCTCTCCTACTAGTCTAAGTGACTACACTTTACATGCTGGCATTCTGAGATACAAAGAAAGAATTTACATTGGTTCCAATCCTGCACTTAAAAGCAAGATACTGTCATCTTTACATTCCTCTGCAGTAGGGGGTCACTCTGGTATTGTGGTAACATATCATAGAGTCAAAAGGATCTTCTATTGGCCACGTATGAAAAAAGATGTAGAATCTTTCATTATACAATGTCCTATATGCCAGAGAGCAAAATCAGAGCATTGTCATTACCCTGGACTCTTAGAACCTCTTCCTATCCCTGAGATGGCTTCGAGCTTCATATCAATGGACTTCATTGAAGTATTGCCTACTTCTAGTGGTAAAAATGTCACACTGGTTGTGGTGGATAGACTTACTAAATATGCTCATTTCATAGCTCTATATCATCCCTACTCTGTTCAGCAAATTGCAGCCATGTTTATCGATAATATTGTCAAGCTTCATGGATTGCCTAATGCCATAGTCACTGACAGAGATAGAATTTTCACAAGTGACTTCTGGAAACAGTTGTTCAAAGCATTCAAGGTTGATCTTCACTTCACTTCAGTTCAGCCCACCATCCACAAACCGATGGCCAAACTGAACGTGTAAATCAATGTCTAGAAGCTTATTTGCGTTGCATGGCCTCTCAAGAACCAAACAAATGGAAAAACTGGTTACCTTAGGCAGAATGGTGGTATAACACTTGTTACCACACATCTTTGAAGTGTACTCCATTTCAAGCTATTTATGGATATCCACCACCCCTGATCAGTGAAGTCATGATGCATGGTCCTGAATCACCAGCATTGCAATTTTTGACTGAAAAACAGTCTATGATAGCTAAACTTAAAGAAAACCTCACAAAAGCGCAAGCCAGAATTAAAAAGTATGCTGACAAGAATATTACAGAAAGATCTTTCTCTGAAGGTGACCTGGTTTATCTCAAGTTTCAACCTTACAGACAATCAGCTTTTGGTATAAGAAAGAATCTCAAGGTAGCAACTAAATATTATGGGCCCTACAACATACTCAAGAAGATTGGTAAAGCAGCTTACAAATTGCATCTCCCTGCTTCAGCCCAGATTCACCTGGTCTTTCATGTGAGCCAACTTAAGAAACACATTGGTCCAAAAGCTGTCCCTTGTCCTTCACTGCCATTGGTCACTCCTGCTGGATACATCAAAGCAGCACCAAAATCAGTTCTGCAAACTAGAGTGGTTCCTCGTGATAATATTCTTATTCCTCAATGGCTTGTTAAATGGCTCAACCTGGCTGAAACTGATGCTTCATGGGAAGACACTTCCTTCATCCAAAGCACATTCCTCGAGTTCTATCAATCGACAATTCAGTCCTGGTTTTCAGAACATCATCCTTGAGGACAAGGATGTTCTCATCGGGGAGGGATTGTCATGACCTTGATCACCGCTGGCTGTAGGATGTGAAATGAACAGCTTGGATAAGCTTCTACCGAGAATGCCCTTAATTACTTTTACTTTATGTGTTATTATCGTAACTTCATTTGGATAAAGCTGGTATGCCAGCTCGGGTTGTACCGTAAGGACTACTTAAGTTAAAGGGAGAGTGGAGGGGAAAGTATGCTGAATCAAACCCCTTAAACCCTAGTTTAGAATTAGCTTTAATCATGTATCAGTGAAATCTATCTCAGTAATATCAAGGTTCCTCTGTTCGGGCTATCTTCGGTGTGATCTTGTTTTCAGTCCAGAACTCGGCTTGGACACAGGCGTTCTGCAGTGTCCCAGCTCCTCTGTCATCCATCGTCTCAGATTTTCGTCGTTGATTGCTCGCCTGTGATTTTTCTCGTGGATTTGAGCGAGTCCTTGTGTCTGTGCTGGTTTTTCGCTTGACTCGTTCTTTGGTTCGTTGGACAGAGCCAGTTCTCTCAGATCCGCATATCTTTGGTTTTTTCACTCGAGTTGTTCTTTCCGACTCAAAACTGCCTGTGATTGACCTCCGTTCATCACAATGCTGACCGGGAGTAAGAACACTGTCTGCTCACCCGCACCCATTACTGCTTTCTGGCAACGATTTTCCTTCTCCGTGCAGACAAGGCGCCACTGCCACGAGGAAGTGACGACAACGCGAGCTTGAGACAGCGATGTGGGCGCCGTCTAACTGATCGAATAAATAAATTGCTGGGTTACGCCTACCCGATCGATCTCTTCATATCTGAATGGGCTGCATCATCTTGTAGGAGTATCGATAAAGTAACTAGGCCCAACACTTGCCATTTCAGTCAATGAGCCCAAGGCTACTTCCCAACTCCAAAGGTCGGACCCTCTCCAAAACGATTCATTTATCTCATACGGAATCCGATGCCTATCGTCTACTCTAGCCATTCCTTCGCCGTCACCTGCTCCGCTACGTTCTTGATCCACTCGACTCACAATGGAGGAGGAGGAGTGCTGGTTGAGGGGCCATGATGCAGCCTCATGAATCGTGGAACCCAACTGGTCTGGGGCTCTGGCCCACCACGTCGGCACCCTGCTCGCCCATTATGCCGGCGCTAGCTTCCATGCTTCGGACCAACTCGTGCTCCTTCCACGCCACAAGGCAGGGTTTACAACCACTCCAAGTCGGTTTTATCGGACGATTTTCGATTTAAAAATTCAAAAAATACAAAAAAAAATTTGAAATTCAAAAACCTATCAAACCTAACGGTAAACAAAAAAAATCGGTGAAAAATCACTCAAAACGATTTTATTTCAAATTAAAAATATTAAACTGAAAAAACCGATGGATAAGCCGGAAAAATCGAGCGATAAACCATTAAAACCGAGCAATTTTCGCTTAAAATTTTTATTTTCGAATTTGTCTGGCAGTGGTTTTTCGGTTTTTGTAAAAACCAGCCAAACCAGTATCCCTCGGTTTTCAAAAGCCAAACGGTTTCCAAAACTCTGCCTCAAGGTGCCCATCGACTACAAGCTGTATGTCTGTGTGAGAGAATAAGATTGGTGGAATGAATAATTGCATTGAGGCTTAGGGGCCGGTATATATAAGATTACATAACTTGAACCCTAAGTAACTTGAAGAGAGTTAGTATAGAAACTAATCTAACCTACATAATTAGATCTTTATCCAATCCTACCATAAAATACTTTATTTTTATCTAATCCTACCATATACTGTTCATCATGATGGCAATATCCGAAAACTGGTCAAATCGGCCGATAAACTGGTCAAATCGGCCGGTAAACCGAAAACCCGGTGGAAAACCGCTTGTGCCGATTTGATTTCAAATTAAAAACGGTAAACGGGAAAAAAACCAGCCGGTTTTCACTAAAAAAATTTGATTTTCGAATTTACCCGATTTTCACGGTTTAATGTACTAGTTTTTTCGGTTTTCGCGAAAACCGACCAAACCGCTAAACCGTGGTTTTCAACACATTTTTGAAACCTTGGTTCCCTGTAGCTGGCCAATGGGCGGGGCTAGGTTGGCACGGCACTGGTCGGCTCTGAAGCGGCCCCAGGACGGTTCGGCTAATTGATCGGGCCATGTTGTGCCAGCACACGGGCGTCTCCTTAGGTTTAGGCATGGTTCGTGTGGATTTATTTAGATGAATCGGTTCGAAACTTGAAAGAAAAAACTTCACATTTAATTTAGAAAAATTATAAAAATCAATTATATAATATTTAAAATCTTAAATTTTAAATATAAATGAGTCAAATTTCATATATTTAATGTTACATTTCAAATAAAAATCCTATGAAACTATCGGGTTACACGGATCACGCATTGTGCCTAGTCGAGCCACCTAAACGGGTCATGCTCAGACCAGCCTAGCAGGTCTACGCCTAGGCTCAGGTATGACCGGTGTTGTGCTTCAGGCTACCCATCATATTAGGTGTGTTTGTGCCGAGTCAAAAATGGCCGAGCCTGCGGGCCCACTTTGCTAAGTATAGCATTGCCTTCTATGGCAAGCGCAGCAAGACAGCAGCGAGGTCAGAGGGCCGCAAGTTCCATTTCACCCTGGAGCAAGAAGCCACCAAGCTCCTTGTAAGCGCGCACATTTTATGTACTTCCTTGTCGATTAAAGATTTCAACTCGTCTTTTTTAATTTTGTAAATGCTCTAATTTCTCGGATTTTTTTGTCAATTAAAGGTTTCAATTCATCTCCTGTTCAACTCAATTACTTTTATCCAATCTTGTAGCGCAACCTGGGATGGGCGCTAATGCAGAAAGAGAACTACACAGAGGCAGAGGGGGTGTACCGTCGCGCGCTGCTCATCAGGCTGACAACAACAAGCGGTGCAACCTGGGCGTCTGCCTCATGAAGCAGGGTCGCGTGCTCGAGGCCAAGGACGTGCTAAAGCAAGTGCGGCCCCTGGGGGTCGATGGCCTGCGCGGCGCCGACTCGCACCTCAAAGCTTAGGAGCGCGTGAAGGAGATGCTGTGGGATATCGAGGCCAAGCTCGTCGGCCACCCTTGCGCCGACCTGCTCGATACAAGCTGGCAGTTTGACGCGCTGTTGCTGGCTTCCTCCTCAAGCATCTGGCAGCCGCAGACCTGCATTGAACACATGCTGCCTCCCCTGGTCCCAGCTCCAGCGCCGCGCGATCACTTCGCCGACGAGAACACCGGTGTGAGCAAGAAGATATCAGCGTGGCAGGCAAACATGTTCAATGTGGACGGGCAGACGTTCTACTCTATGCGGATACCACCAATTGCAACGAAACTTCAAAACATGCTGCCTCTCATCAATAGCAACAGCAGAAGCCGGCTCCGGTGCATGACACCATGGGCAACGTGAAGAGGACACGGTCTGGCACTGCCATGGACAAGGCAGGAACCATGGACAAGACAGGAATTGTGGAGAAGGATCAGTTCACTGACATGAACAGAGGCAGGAGGAAGTCACTCTCTGAAGAGGACAGGTGGCCAGAGCTGCCTTACCGCAGTGCCTTTGATGAAACCCTTGTTGCTGCAGTTCTTGCCCCTGTGCCCTCGACGATGAACCGACAGGCACCAATAAGAATGCCTACATGAGCAAGCATCCGGCGAGCTGTTACATGAGCCCGGCGGTGAAGGAGAGGATGGCTGAGGGTTTTCCAGGACATCACACAAAACAGTCAGCACATTCTGATTCGATTCGGTTTTCTTTTGTTTCCTACTCACAACAGGCAGGTTGAGGTTGGCGACACCTGACGGAGATAGGCTTGTTCTCCTAGAGGCTCTTGCCGAGCGACTAAGTTAATTATAGATTCGACTCGATTTGATTTGGATTTTTAATTCAACTTAACACACCCAAATAACGGCTGTTTTTTTTTTTTTTTTTGGCTCACATCCTCTTCTTACACTTCAGCAAGAATGTTGTTTCCTGCTTCTTTGCCAGAAGGCCACTTCGTAATAGAAGTGGATTGTATCTTGTTATAAATTTATTTGGTTTTAAACACTTAGTTTTTGTTTATCCACTCGCTCAAAAACTGGCTTGTTTACGTCCTTTATGCAAAAAAAACAAAAAAGTTCACAGTCACACACAGTGACAAAGCTAGTGTTGTGAAGATTTGAGCGCCACGAAGTGCACATGGTTAGATTTAGGTGGTGCATATGTGGTCAAAATCAGAGGCCCTGTTAATTTTTTCCGCGGTGACGGTGCACTCGGGATCCTTGAGGTAGGTTCGCCCCTGGTCACCCACCATGTTTACTCTTTTTCAAACTGAAGTAAACGTGCAAGGCATAAGGCACGATCTTGAAACAAAAATAGAGTTGTTCAAATGCTGGGGAAACGAAAATCTTCTGAGTTCCACACCAAATTAGAGCTGCTCAAATGGTGGGGACATCAGTATGGAGTGCATCGTCGAACTGGAAATTGCAGGAGCCTTCAAAATCTGCCCAATATCTGATGCCATGGTATAGTAGTAGTTACTCGGCCAGAAAAACTCGCAATGGATGCTTGCATTACGCAGAGTACAACGGGCTACGGCATAGGAGTAGTAGTTACTCGGCCTCCATCAGGAGTGCGTTCTTGACACGGATGGAGCAAGGCGTGCGCGGGAAGAGAAAATTCAGGAGTCTGGACGTCAGCAAGCAATGCAGCATACTGCACAGCTTGGCAGCATCGGCGATCTACAGCTACAGCCTGGAACGGAGCCAGCCTGCGACTGTAAAGGGTCACTTAATTTAATTGGTGAGATCAATTACTTTATTAAACAGAAATTTTTTATTGATTTAGCCGAAAGTCATCGGGTCAAGTGACCCCGACGCTTCAACGGTGGCTCCGCCCCTGGCTACAGCCTTACAGGTTGATCTCGAGTTCGAATCGTCTGCAGTATCGCAGGGCTACAGCCTTGTGTTTCTAATCCGATGGCTCTGATTGCATCCACATGCATAGCACTGTAGGATGTGGATCGGTTGATCTCTGCATGGGCTTTTGTATCATCGCTGAGGCCCAACCGAACAAGCAGGGTCTTTATCTAGGGGAGCGAATCGCTGGTCCGAACAAAAATCATATTGTGTGGGCCTATCATCTTTTAGAACGAACTAGCTTTCGCAGGAAGAGAGGCGAGGCGAGGCGTTGAGTTTCGTGATGGGCGTTTTATTGATGTGCGTTTTATTGATGTGAAAAAACTTCGCGGCTCACAATTACTGCTCCGTCTAAAGTCGGTGGACCTTCACGTACAATCCGTGCTTTCGCGTGATAGCTCGGCGATCCATTCACGTCGTTAGTTCTGTGCTCAACAACCTGAACTGTACTGTGTCTGCACTGTAGGAGTACGCGCTACGAGCGGAGAAAATTGAACACAAGGAGTTTTGAACGACGGAACACGCTCTCCGATCCCACACCAGTCACAGAGACATGCAAATAATAGCAGCATTCATCAACCAGTGAAAAGAGCAGAGTCAAAAACAAGCCAGGCGGGCACTGCACGGCGTACACCCAGGGTTTTACAAACCGTTGATCAAATCGATTCAGTTCGATGTAAGATTAGGTCTGATTTTTGATCAAAAATCATATTCGTAGTAAGACTAGCTAACCAGTCGATTTTGTCGGTTAGTTTGCTGATTTTTTATCAAATCCAAAACTAGATCGGAGCCGATTTTATAGTTTTTGATCAAACCGATTTAGTTCGTATAAGATTGAGTTCGGTTTTTCAGCAATAAGTTCGGTTTTTGATCAAACTGAAAATCAGATCAGAATCAATTTTTAAAACCTTACGTACACCATAGCGAGCCGACGCATTGACTCTGCTCCCCAAAAATCGTCCGGCCAGATCGGCACCCGATCGCGGGCGGCCAATCATCATCATACTAACAGCAACAGGCAGCACCAGTGGAGCGGACGCATGCCGTGGCCACACCAAGGTTCACAAATCCGGTTTGACCGTTTCATCGGTTTTTGTTTTAAATTTTTTATGAATTTTGAAATTTTGATAGATTTTGAAAAAAAAATATGTAAAAAAAATTAGATGAAAAATCAGGATTTTTGATAGAATACATTTTTAAAAATTCAAAAAAGTAAATATGAAAAAAAATAAAAAATGTTACCTTATCTTTCTCTGCACTCCGAAGCCTCTCAATCGCGTCCGTGAGTACTCCCTGCTTTCCGTCAGCGAGTTTGCGCGTTACCTCCGACGATTCGACCGCCGTCCGCCCCTTCGCCGTCGAAAACCGTCGCCCGAGCGCCGCTAGCCGGCCGATATCGCCGGTAAGCCGAGCGGCTCAGTGCGAGCAGCAGTGGAGCGATAAGCTAGGCGGCTCGAGCGGCTAGCCGCTCAACTCCAGCAGAAAGCCGGGCTCCTGTGCGTAGGTGTGGCGGTGAAGCCGGGCCAGCGGCTAGCTGACTGGCTAGAGCGGTTAGCCGCTCGATATTGACGTATATCGACGGTAAGCCGCCCGATCTACGATGATTTCGCGCAGAGGAGGTAAGATAGTGACTTTGTTCATTTTTTTTCAAATATTGGTTGATTTGCTTAGTTCTATTATTTTCTTCAATGTAGTATTGCGGATCAACCAGATTCGGTTTAGAACACAGAGAGAACATGTACCTTGGGTTCTGTTGCAAGTATTGCAACAGTGTAAAGAGAAGGGGTGGTGCCACGAGATTCAAGCAATATTTAGCACATCGAGGCAGCAATATGGTGGGTTGTGCTCACGTTCCAGCCGAGGTGCGGGACTATTTTTGTCGAGAGTTTGATATGACCGTCGATCAGAGGAAGGACCGAGCTAGACAAACCCTGAGACAGCAGGATATTGCAAGTGAGGACAATGTGAATGTAGAGGATGATGAGGACCTGCAGGCTGTCATGGCGGCTATCTAGAGGGGAGGAGGAATTTCGACAGCGACAGCGTATATATGGTGATCAGTTCGAGCAATGTGTTGGTGGTTTGTGGAGTGCAGGTGGTTCCTCAGGTGCAGATGATTCTTCTCAAGGTGCAGGTGCTTCTTCTCAAGGTGCAGGTGCTTCTTCTCAAGATAGTGGTGGGGGATTGTTTGGCATAATGAGAAAATCAATGTCACAGAAGTCAAGTTGCAGAGAACGGGTTCAAATCAAGATAAATACTAGTCTATGAACAGCAAAGAGTAAGCTAGCAAAATTAGCAATTGAAAAGGCATGGTCCAAATTTTTTCACACAGAAGCCATCGCTGGTAAGAAGGCGGATAATCTGTACTTTATTAGCGCAATCAAAGAGACACAGAGATGGGGTACACTATTTTCATTTTCTTCATTATGTTCATAGTACGTTTGCACATATTTATGTTACGATTCATTATGTTTACAGGTGAGAGCATTTCTAGCCCAACTGGCAGAGAAATAGATAGAACATATCTTAATCAAAACAAAAAAGATATTCAAAAAGAATTTGAGAAATTCAAGCTAGAGTGGTCGACGCATAGTGTAACTATCATATGCGACTCTTGGACTGGACCCACAGAGATGAGCTTGATAAATTTTATGATCTACTGTAACGGTGTCATATTTTTTCACAAGTCTTCTGATATTATAAGAAACAGCCAGTCAACAGAGTTCATATTCAAGGTACGTTTATATGTTACTTCCATTGATCATTCAATATATTTGCACCACTGTCATATTGATTAATGTTATGTTCATTTGCAGAAAATAAACAAAGTGTGCATTGATATTGGTTCAGAGCATATTATCTAGATTATTACTGATAATGGTTCGAACTACAAGAAAACGTGCGAGCACCTAAGGAACAAGTACAATCATATTGTCTGGCAATCGTGTATCGCACATACAACTAACTTGATACTAAAGACCATTGGTGACTTTTCAGAATACAAAGCTGTGATACAATCTGCTCGCAGAGTTTTTCGTTGGTTGTACAATCATAATCAGCTGCACTCTATGATAACGAATGCTATTGGTGGTGAGTTAGTGAGATGGAATGCAACTCGTTTTGACACTAACTATATGTTTCTTGAAAGTATGCATCGTCGAAGGGACAAGTTCATGGCATGAATAAGTTCTTAAAGTTTTAAAAAGTCGATGGTCTAACACTAATGAGAGAAGATATGTACACTCATGCCTAGCTAACATGTCATGGTGGGACACACTGAAGTATGTGGTTGATGTCGTGCAACTATTGTATGCATTCTTTCGGTTTTCTGATTAAGATAAAACCCCAAACTTAAATGAAATTTTTATGATGTATCATCTGTTAAAAAGTAAATATCAAGCTCTTTTCCACAATGATGATGGAGAGTATGAAAGGTACATAGAGGTTATTAATCGTCAAATGCATAATATTTGTAATGACACATTTGTGAATGCAGGTAAAATGTGTTTACCAACATAACCACTAATGTATTTTATTAAAGATTATTACGTATCTAATTATTGCTCTACGTGCAGCTGGAGCGTTGAACTCAAGGGCGCACTATTCATATGGGTTCAGTGCAAATACGCTGCATGATCTTCGAGACGTATTTTCGTGTATAGCACCCACCGATATGGATATTCAAGCGCTGCAGAAGACGGAAATTTAGAGAAGAAAACAAGGTGCATTTGCCACTTAGTTGGCCAGCAGGATAGCAGTAGATGCAAAAACTTCACTTGCTCAATGGTGGCACATGTTTTGTGGTGACACAAGAAATCTGCAGAAGTTTGCTTTGCGCCTAGTGTCGCAGTGCGTTTTATCTAGTGGATGCGAGCGTAATTAGAGTATATTCGCATTGGTCCACACAAAGATGCGTAACAGACTCTCTCTCATGTCAAATTGCATAAGTTAGTGTATGTCAATTAAAATCTTAGAATACGGATACAGGATGCTGAATTCACATATAAAACATCAGAAGCTGATCCCTTTGATTGTCTTATGGAGCTATCTTTATATGATTCTTTTAATCTAATGAAAGATTAGATGGAATATGGAAGATCAAATAATGATCCTCTTCTTGATGAAGAGGACACAGAGAGTGCCACTTCTCTGCTATTTTATCTAGTGAGCACTAATGAAGCTAGTAGATAGTTACTATGGTTGTCTCGTGCTGCAACGATGTCTGAATGGACAGAACAAAATATGAGTGACACTCACATAAGAAACAGAAAGCACCAACGTCAAAGAAAAAAGATGGGTGCTAAAAAGAAAAGGAGTACGAGCAAAGGCAAAGATAAAGGTAAAAGAAAAGGTACGGAAGTGGGCAGTAACGACTTCACAGATTCTGAAGACGTCAGATGAAGCACACCTTAGCAGAAGTCTAATGACAGCAGCTTCTGGACAGATTCTGGAGACGCACCAGGCGACGCAGATATGGTTACTGACTCCCAACCACTATCAACTACGTATTATTTCACAAGTAACCATATCTTCGCATCATATAAGCAATTTTAACTTTTTTCTCTTACACTTAACTTCTTTTACAGGTGAGACAGACTTCACTCATGCTACACAAGATTAAGACCATAGCGATTCACAGTCACAGAGGACCACAATGGAAAGCAGGCAGCATCAATATAGTGCTTACTACTCGAGGACAGACAGTGATACCTCCTACAACCCAAATTTTGAGTACTATAATTGTCTTTTGGGTGATCATAGCTCACAACCAATGACTACATGGGTGTATCAATGGCAGAATCTCGAATTTTATCACATGTTGCGCTCACAATAGGAGACAATTTCTGTTTGAACGGGTCAAACTTGAAATGAATTTAAAGCGGAGTTGCTCGCCACTAGAGTGATTTAAATAATGTTAAGTGATGAGTGCGACAGAGTTTATTTTGATTAGAATACAATTTCAATGTAAAGTGTGAACTTTATGTATGAACTTTGTGTACGAACTTTATGTATGAACTATAGATTTTATTAGTATGGATATATTATCAAATTATGTGTTTATTATTTATTGATAAAATATATATTGTGTAAATGTATTGTAAAAATTTAAAAAAAGACATGTCAAAATTTTTTAGATTTTTTCTATTTTTTTCTTATTTTACAATATTTTTTCGATTTTTTATTTTATCGTTCAGTTTTTCACTTAAACCGATCGATTTATCGACCAAACCGACCGGTTTACCGCTGCAACAGTTTCGTCAGATACCGGCCGACTAGCCGCCCAAACCGATTGATTTACCGGTTTATAAACCGGTAGTTGATGATTTTTTAAAATTTAAATTTTAACTGATTTTCGGACTGATTTTGCTGCGTCTAATTTTTGCGCATACTTAGAACCTTGTCCGCGGCCCACTCGGACACGCGGAAAATCTCTCAGAATCAGAACCCCCCGCTTCAACGCCGCGCGGACCGAGGACAGCACGGCCCGCACCAACCCTGGCGCCGAGCCGCCTTTCGGCCGCGCGACCGTTGGAGCCAGGCGGATTTCCCAGGCTTCTACCTGGGGTCTGGAGCCTGACGTGGCGAGGGGTTTTCGGGGAGCCCAAGAAAGACCGCGATCGCGCACACTGCCCGGTACCTCATGCCCCGCTGTTTTTACTTTCGGGGACTTGGACTACGGCCGTGCAGGGCTGCTGCGGCTGCGGCACACCTCGTATCACAGGCAACACGCGTACAAAGGATCTTTGGTCTCGATCGTCCATCTCTCTCCCCGCTCAGCAAAAATGGCCGCGCCAGCCAGCATAATGGTAAAAGGAGATAGAGCGACGACTCACGAGTGAAGAGACACGACTACACGAGAGGGAGGAGCACAGGACTGTGTGGCTGCGTGCTACTGCTTGGTACTGCTGCGCTCAAGCCGTCGACCAGAGCCGTGTTCCGGAGCAACGGTTACCATTTGGTCCACTCCTAGCTTGGTTTGGGAGCGTGAGTGAGAGAGCGGAACAGCGAGCGGCGATGGGCTGCTGCCAGTCGCGGCTGGAGCGCCTGGAAGCGGTGTCGCGGTGCAAGGCGCGGCGGCGGTACACCAAGCAGCTGGTGCAGGCGCGCCGGGACCTGGCGGCGGCGCACGCGCTCTACCTGCGCGCGCTGCGGGCCACGGGAGCCTCGCTGCTGCACTTCGCCAGCGCCGAGGCGGACAACCCGCACCCGCATTCCTCCGCGGCGCACCACCAGCCGCCGCCGTCCCCGCCACCGCCACCGACG
>BCLG01003066.1:18839-57918 GCA_001602295.1 Zoysia matrella
GGACCACAACCAACTCCTCCTCGATCAGCGCGTCCGCGATCTTGCCGCCTCCCCCGCCGCCTCCAATGCCGTCGAGCTGGGACTTCTGGGACCCCTTCGCGCCCTCGTCCTCCCGCTCCGCAACCGAGGATGCCGACTGGGACGCCGCCACCACGAGCGTCGTTGGCGCCCACAACACCGCGCCCGTGGTGGTCACGGCAGCCGCTGCCGTGGCCGCGCCCCCGTCCATCGTTACCGCCACCACCACATCCACCACCCCCAGCGAGATCACCGTCGTCGCGGTGCCCCGCGGCGCCACCGGCAAGAAGGACCTCGCCGAGATCGCCGCCGAGCTCGACGAGTACTTCCTCAAGGCGGCCGAAGCCGGGGCCCGTGTTACTGCGCTGCTCGAGTGCCCTATCTGCGAGCCCCCCGAGACCACCACTAGCAGCAGCTTCCCAGGCAAGCAAATTAATCATTCGATTGTTTGATTTTGCCCACATTTCACTTATTTTCGAATAATTCATTTGTTACATTCGATGGGGGTTAACTTCTTGTGCAGGGAAGGTGCTGGGTTACAGCAAGAGCTTGAAGCCTTCGGGGTGGTCCTGGAGAGGAGGCGGAGGAGGGTATGGGAAAGGTGGCAATAGCTTCTCAAGGTTTGTGAGTGGAGATGGAGGGATGGCCATGGGCAATGCTGGAGGCAGTGGGATCCTCAGCCATTCATCTACCGTGGAGAGGCTTTACGCCTGGGAGAAGAAGCTATTTCTTGAGGTCAAGGTGGGTGACTGATTTCTTTTATCTTTAATCTTTGGCAATGACAGCAGATTGAACTTATGCTTTCTAATTTAGTATTAGCATGAACTACACGGAATGATCCAAACGTATGGCATCATGATTCTTCAGATCTCAAGTACTGTGAGGGAGTGGCATGGTGCTATTGAGTTGTCCATTTTGTTGCGTTGTATTTTCTCTCTTATGCGGTGATGGGGGAAACGTAAATACTAACAAGGACTCAGTGTGGTGCCAATTGGTTGTCTGTAGAGAAGTAGTGAATACTGCTTGAATTGTCTGTTCTATTTGTCAGTGGTTTATTTCTCCTCTCTGTCAGGAGCTTCGGTTTCTTCTAAGTAGAATGATCTGTCGATCACCTTCAAGGTTTACTTTATCTTGATCTTATGAGCATGCAAATATTGAATTTTATATGTCCAACAGTATTTTCATGGTAACTATGTCGCTTTTCATAGTCCTTAATCTTATTAGTTCTGAATTCTAGTAGCTTAAGCACTTAGCCTTGGTAGAGTTAGGATTTGTATCCTCCATTGATCACATCTGGATGTAATTATGAAATTCTAGCTTCATCTACGGCTTTCAGAATAGCATATATCGGCTCCTTTTGGTAGGATTTAACTCTTCTTTTAACTTTTGCACAGAATTACGAGGGATATAAGCAGGAACATGATAAGAAGGTGGGGTTACTGAAGAAGCAGGAGGTGAAGGGTGTGGATTACTTGAAGATGGAGAAGAACAAGATGGAGATGGAGAGCCTGGAATCCAAGATGCTGGTTGCAACTCAATCAATTGAGACCACGACCACGGAGATAATCAGGCTAAGGGAATCTGAGCTATTTCCTCAACTTCTTGAGCTTGTTGCCGGGTTAGTACAATGCTCCTCATCTACATCTGGTGGTAATATTCCTGGAGGCTTCACATGCCGACTACTTTCCACTTGTAGCTGTCGTTTTGCATACTTGAAAATCAGCTTGAATGTAAGGTTGGATGTATATGGACCATCATACGGCCTTCTGCCCATTCTTAGGTGTAAGCTAGCAACCAAGAAAACTAGTGGCCTTTGTTCTGTACCCATTGGCTCTGCTATCAGCCACAGCGTCACAAGTACTAGACATGTAAAGGTTCCTTTTTCACTGCGCAAGGCACCTTTTCCCTGTCTGAGCTTAACATTTGGAGTACTGGAGCAGTGGAGTTGATGCTAGCGATGCATTGGTGCGGGTTAGTGGATCTCGCAGGTTTGACTGCTCTGAGTGAATCTTCTGTGCAGTAATTTGGTCAGACTAGACCTATTCGAGAAATCCTCTCATCATCTTTTAGCTCTGGAATTGGTGACTTTTTGGAGTGTTTTTTCACGTGCTTCAGCAGTAGTGCTGTTTGAGTGGTTGTTTATTACTGCCTGTCATTTTGGGGCTGTTTAAGGCAGTAAAAGAAGTCAAAAACAGTCGATGCTCCTAAACTATTTTATGCGCATTATTACTGTTATTCGAAATAAAAGCCTGTAGGAGACAATGCTCCTCCAGATTCCTTAAAAAAAGGTTTTCTTATGCGTTCTTCTTTTTGTGAATTTTCAGCTTAATGAGCATGTGGAGGGGCATGTACGAGTGTCATCAAGTTCAGACCCACATAGTGCAGCAGCTGGAGTACCTCAACAGTGCTCGGAATACTAACCCTACTTCCAATTGCCACCGGCAAGCAGCTCACCAGCTTGAAATAGAGGTTGACAGGTGGTATTCAGCCTTCTGCAGTCTGGTGAAGTCCCAAAGGGATTATATCTACTCGCTAACTGGCTGGCTGCGCCTATCACTTTTTTGCCACCATGACCCTCTCAGTAAAATGCATCAGAACTCAGATATTTACAGCTTGTGTGAGGAATGGCAACTTGCCATTGATCGAATCCCTGACAAGGTTGCCTCAGAAGGGATCAAAACTCTCCTAACTGTGATCCACGCAGTTGTCGTTCAACAAGCCGAGGAACAAAAGCAAAAGAAGAGATCAGAGACTGCATTTAAGGAATACGAGAAGGCAGAGGAGCTGAGATCCCTCGAGTCGAAGAATGGGTTATACATTGGTTCTGAAGGTTATGGAGAAATGGCACGAAAATCACCACTAGCTGATAAGCGGGCCAAGGTGGAGGCACTTCGGAGCCGAGCAGATGAGGAGAAGAGCAAGTATGAGAAGAGCATTGGGGTCACAAGAGCAATGACCCTGAATAACCTGCAGACAGGCTTACCAAATGTTTTTCAGGCGATGACAGGCTTCGCCAGCGTCTGCATGGAGGCATTCGAGTTGGTCTACAATTTCAAGAGAAGCTCAGAACAGGTCCTTGATGCGAAGAGGCTGCTGACCTGAAGCTACTGCCTCAAGCTGGTTCTTGGCGGTTCATTGTATAAAAATGTACACAATTCTAGACTTCTAGTACAATAGTAGGATGGAAGAGTTTACTTTGTAGCCTTCTGTGGATGTTATCAGGGACAGATTCCAATGACACCGTAGTTGGTGCAGAAATACCTGGAGTTCACTAATTGCTATGCATGAACTAGAGGCATCTCTCTCTCTCTCTCTCTCTCTCTCTCTCTCTCTCTCTCTCTCTCTGTGTAGTGATAAGTGATCGAATTTTAGTGGGTTTAAAAATCTCGAATTTTTGAATCAGAACATTTACTGATTAGTGTCAAGAAACTATCGTGGTGCATACCATCTGATAGCTTCGGATTATGTACTGAATAATCCGGAAACAAGCTGTACCCAGTACTCAACGTGGTCGAGCCGTCGAGGCTTCCCAGTTGATTTGTCGTACCAGATTAAAATCAGTGAATTGCAACATCGCAAGGTGAACGTTCGAAGTGCAACATTTTGACAACAACTAATGCTCATTGAAGGTTTCAACAAAACAAACACATCACAACATTTGTAGCATGTTTCTAATTCTCAATCTGTTCTTGTATGGTGGAACACCATATCATTAGTCACTCCATTACAGATAAAACGCCTACATGGTTCTGATAACTTGAGTATCCAAGAAAAACAATCATAATGAGATCAGCACATGTCTAAAAACCAAATAAAATACCTACATTACATATATGTGCGAACTAAGTATAGCAACATCCATGTATCCTTCTGTACTACATTCAAGAATCATTGCTCTTTCCTGTATGTCTATGAAGTTCTCCACTGCAACTCAATTTGGATCTGATCATTTTTGGCTTCTATGAGATGGTACTTTTAAGAATCATTACTCTTTCCTGTAAGTCTATGAAGTTCTCCACTGCAACTCAATTTGGATCTGGCCATTTTTGGAGTCTATGAGATGGTACTTCTCATTAATCCGCTTGTTACTGATCACGTCTGCAAGGTTGACATCAATGTAGCCTAAAGTTTCCTGTATCACAAAAATACAGATATCAGGATTCTAGACATTTGATATTATCTCTTCAAACGATCCATCATTAAGGCTTCTGCATACTACATGAATGCAAAGGTTCCAGAAAGATCTAATGCAACATCTAATGATCTTATGAGCAAAAGTCAAAAGGTGCAGTCATATTGCTAGGTATTACTATCACCATCTTCCACCATATAGTACCATAGCTACCAAAATGCAGAATTAGATTCCTGAAGTAATTGAGGGCAAGAATGCAGTGCATACCTTGCCATGTATCAACCCTTTCTTTGGGGCCTTACTTAGGACCTCAAAATGTAGTTTATCATTTACAGGTGGCTCCTCACATACAAACTCAAATTCATCCTCCCAGCGTGGATCCCTATTTTTCTTGATAACCTAGTACAGGGGATGAAGGGGAAAAAAAGCGTGAGATATACCATGACCATTGCCTGAAGGTACATTGGAATGCACATTATGTGTACGTACCTTTGTTTTCTTCTCCTCGCCTTTAAAAATTATTTTTGCATATGGGTTTGTGTGGTGCTTTCCTTCAAGATCCTGAGCTTCATGAACAATAACATAAAGCAGCCCACCACCAGCTGGAGTACCATCCGGAGCTTTCTCTACCACGTCGTCACACTCAGTGCCTTCACGCTCCATATCTTCTTCCTTAAAAGGCTTGTAGGTAAGCTCCAGAGTAAGCAGCCCACGGGACTTATCATTTTGTACATCATTTGGATCCATGGTCTTAAGCAAGTTAACAGTAGAAACTTTAGTCTCATCTGGTGGAAGTTCTTTCAACGAGATCCTGTTCATGCCCATCTTTTCATGTTTTCCAACCTATAATATCAATAAAAAAATAACTGCATGTTGGTAATATGTAGGCAGAAAAAGTACAGTAGATTTAAAAAGGAAAACAAGCATGCCTGTTCCCAGTCGAAGACGTTAATTTCAAGTGCCTGATTTTCTGGATCTGTGACGACAAATTTGAAATCTTCATTCCACTCAGGATTAAGATTGCTGCGTTTTACAGTTGTTTTCTTCGATGGAAGCTTGTCGTCTGACATCTTAAGTTTCACATATGGGTCTGATTTACCCAGCAGATCCTTCTTTCGCAGATTTTGGGCTCTAACAACCTTCACAAGTAGAATTCCAACAGGCTTCTTTGATGCTCTGGCAATGTGAAAACCATTAGCTTTACTCATTTCACATCAAGTCCATGGTTACACTAAATAAAATAGACAAGCACGAGAAGAATTTACTTTGAGGGGTCCATAATGGCTACTTCTAGTGTTTTAGGCCACAAATACATGCTCGCAACTTGATTCTTGATGGTCGCCTGCAAATGCGAGAAAGATGACAAAATAAGCTTTAGGAAACTGAAAGGAGAGAATTAGATACCAGAAGGCACATTCATTGGTCCTGACAAAAAGATTTCAAATAAGAAGAACAAGCTAAAGAATTACATATGTCAAAGCTAGATGTGAACTATTAAAAGGTTGTGACAATTAATCAGGATATATTTTAATAAAAAGAAAACATTCATGGCAGTGCAGCCTATGACAAAGTTTAGAAAACATGAAACTTCAGCACATTCAACACATTTCACAATGGAGTATGACATAAGAACCTTCACATGAGAAAAGGTTTGGAATAGGATACGAAAATACCTGAACGAATCTATAAAGACCAGGAATAGCCATCAAATCTGCGCCTAGAAGTTTCAGCCCAAAGTCAACATGTGGCTGCAAAACCAATCGTATTTAGTAAGACAGGTACATCATGATAACTCAAAAACAATTATAAAGTTACATACCTTCTCCATGAGAGAAACAAGAATTTTTGCAAAGCAAGGAAATGTAGGCACCAATGGTTTCAGAGTAATACGAGGCGATGCAAACACTTGCAGATCAACAATCTGAAATATCATGATGAGAACAAATTTCACTGCCTCAATTAAACATGTCATTAAGTGAACACCATTTTAAGATTTCAGTTTGTAACTGAAAAATTTATACCTGGATAGAAGCTTTGAACCCATAAGCTTTTACAACAACAGTAACATTTGGATTTGCAGCCCATTTAAGGGATGGTTCCATTATCAGTTCTTGCTCCTCTGTGACATAGACTTTCATCCCTGGAGGAAAAGCATGGATAGTCAAATCTCATGTAAAAATAGTGCATGAAGACAATTCGCTCGCATCTGTGTCAATATCAACAACAAATGGAAAAAAAATTGATGTACAGACCATACACTTCTACATAGCTAAGCAGAAGACATCCCAGCAGTGATGCATCACTGGTGAATGCTTATCTGGGATAAAGATATAGCCATGTCTCTATATTCGGTATCAGTGGGCAGCCCTGTGCATGTAGCTCACGCTTGCACAGGGTCTAGGGAAGGGTCCAACCATTTTGGGTTTTTTATACGCAGCCTTTCCCTGTATTTCTGCAAGAGGTTGTTTCCTGAACTTGAACCTGTGATCTTGTGGTCGCAAAGCAATAGCCTTACCGCTGCACCAGGGCTCTCCTTCTCTCTACATACTTTATCAATAATGATACAAAATTTTGAACCACCACATCTACTGATACGAGTTAAGTTGCAATATACTTTGCATCCAGTAAATATTCTAGATCGAAATAAGGATTAGAATAATAAAACAAATACATATACATGTATGCTCTATGCAAAGAAATCCCAAGAATGCGGTACAACTCACCGTGAAAGGTGGGTGGTAAGCTACCCAAAGTAAGTGATTCAAACTCAACGGAGTCTATCTTATACTTTTCAGTATTCTCAGAAATGATTGGTTTTGCGATATCCTGGGCAGTTCTGCAGATAGCCTACAGGATAAAAATCAGGTACCACAAATTCAGTATCAACAAGTGAGAATCATATCATACTTGAGAACAATAAAATAGAGTACCTTGTCAAGAAAAGGCCACATCAACTCTACAAACCTGTTCAGCCAATCAATCTAGAGAAGAGGAGGAAGGTGAGGGGCCGAAAGAACAATTAAGATCAATGTAGCTTCTTGGTAACTCACTGAAGTAGCATACTCTATCATGGTCGGGATTCTTGACCCACATAGGAATTTCAGGAAAGATGGCCTCCATAGATTTCGAATCATATTCCACAAGAGGGCGAACTTTGACATCCTGAAAGGCAAATAGGGAGAAAATTATTTGATCTCCATCACCCCAAATATTATTGATCTTGGAACAAAATGGCGGCACATCCATTACAAGATAGGAAGGAGAAAGAACAGATGTTGTGTTGAGTAAATAGCAAATTAAATCATTTTGTTTAAGGAATGAAAATCAACTCCTGGCAAGTATTAGCAGGGGCTCAAGTACTCCCCCCCATGGTATGTGTACTCGTTTTTTCACCATATATTTTGGTGTAAAATTTCAATTTAGCACCCTCAATACAAATACATTACTAGTTGGCCCCCTCATTCTCATTTTCTGGCTCCGCCGTAGAGTATTACTCGTTGCATACTGCCAAATAATGAGATAAGTGTAAAACTGCATCAGATGAAATAAAGAGACACTATATTAGATACTCCCCAAAGGGCTACATGATCTTGAGGACAGAGGATTTGGCAAACATTGGATCATGCAATTTCACTAGGCCTGCATTCTTTATGAAACGGCTCTTTCTGGGTGGATGAAACATGTGCTGTTACCAAGCAATGCATTAGTCTGGGAGACAAACATCATAGTGCTACCCTCCAAGAGTGCTACTTTAGTACAACTGGCATGAAGTGTGCATTGCCTACGGACCTATAGAGTTTTAACAAGATGGCATATATCACAAGAGAAGATAGCCACAAAAGAACATAATATGCTCAGCTCATAGCTTATGTCCACAACACTAATCTGAAGGATCTGAATTACAACAGGATATATACAAAAGAAAAGGTTAATTGTTTGCAGTCTCCTTTAATCACAAAAAAAAAATGAACTGTAATAGGACAGTAATGAAATTGAACGTGTTTCAGAATTGCTTGTATTCCCTGACATGATGTGCATCACATTTAGATGAGAACTGTAAACCATATTTTGGAGTATAAAAGCAGGCATAGGGTAATTGTTCCACATTGTTCACTTAAATTATTTTGAGATATATTGGCAAAACAGGTAACCATAATTCATCTACAGATTATATTGCAGCATTAAATTGTATGCAGTAAGAAAGATGGAAGAACATAAGAAAACCCCCTACCTTGACATCAGTTGGCTGGACGTAGATGAAGATGAAGTACCCAATAACAATACCAGCTGAGAATCCAAAGCCAAACCCAGAGAAACCAAGCACTGTGCTAACTATTCCCATCTTGGATTCCTTCTAAAACCTTCAGACAAAATACCAGCTTTCAAACCAAAGTTGTCAAACAATAGATAATCAACTAAAATTTGCACTCAAAATAAAATAATAAGCCAAAAACACTGAAAATTTGTCGAGGGGGCAATAAGAGTGATCTGACCTAACATCCGGTAGTGGACCAGCAGCAAAAAAAAAAAACCAAATTATAAACTGGAGAGACTGATGAAAGTAATGCTTTAACCGACGCATAACAAAAGAATAGCACTTGAAAATGGTTAATAACTTAATGAAGGTGATAGGCAGGTAGCTGAATCAAGCTTGGTGCAAAACTTCCGAGTTGATCACACGCGCTTCAGAAGAACAACACGTCATTAAAGAACTAACTGAGGAGACTAAAGATGGATACAGGTAATGGAGGAAAAGAACATTGAGGGTGGCATTCTGGATCCTTATTAGTTGTTCTTGCTTGACAGTGGGGTTGGTGCTTTAATATTTGCTTTTGAGGAAGGTTTCAGATTGGATCAAATCAGGAGTGGTGGTCTGGTGGAGTCTAAAGATATAAACAAAGGGGTGGTTATTATAATTCAGAGGAAAATCAATAAAATCGAAAGGAGTACCTTTAGGATTGCACGAAATAACGTGTATAAAATTAAATTGAACGGGGCCAGAAACTTGAATCAGATTATAGCAATCTCACGCGGGTGGATTCAAAATGATAGGTTTTATAAATACACCACAAGGCGCTTACTCCATACTTCTGAACTAAAAATAGTTTAGGTGGTGTTTGGATATATGGAAATAATAGGTGGGATAGGGAGTGGAAAATAAAGTGGAAGATCTGATTATTTCTCCATCTCATTAAATCCTAACTATCCATTTATTTCCCAATTCCTCCGACCTCTTATTTCCCGCTGTCCAAACATCACCTCGAAGGGACAAAACAGCAGTTGTACATACATTTTATCATGCTTCTCCTGGCTAAATATGTTCGGTCGCTGCGCATCAATGCAAGACAGTAAAACTTCTAACCGCATAGAAATGCACCACTAACCACAGCCTGTACGGCGCGTCTGAAAATTCATACAAAGATCGCCAGAAAATGCGCTGCTGCAAACGCCTCCTGGATCAAACTCCCTACGCCAGGGGATCGATATTGAAAAATCCATATAGCCGCAACGCCGAGACGAGCAAACCGCGAAAAAGGAATCCAAAAGCATCGATCCTATTCCTACGGTCCCGTAAGTCCAAACGACGGCAAACTTCGGAATCGCCCTGACGCCAACGCGGACCCGGCCACCCAGGATGTAGGAGCTGAGGGAGGCGAACCTGAGACGGGGCGGCGTGCTCGCGATCCTGGCTAATCTCTCGACGTCTCAGGAGGCGACGGAGAGTCCGGTGCCGGCGGGGCGGAGGTGTCGAACGGGTTTGTGTTGGGCGCGGCGCGGAGGAGAGGCGACGAGGGCTCGGCGCGTGGCGGCTCACGCACGCACGCGGCGGCCGCGATCCAATGTTTGTGGGGTTAACAACAATTCTTGCGGGAGCAAGTGCCAAATTAAGTTAGTATCACTAATAATCAAGCGCCTGTGTGCGCGTGACAGGGAGGGAATTCTTCCAGTCCATTCCGCTGCGGTACAGGGGAGCCGCTTCTTGGCCGAGCTGACGTGTGGACCGGATGCTGAAACAAAACCTTGGAAATTGGACGACAGGTTCACTTTGACCTGACCTGATGTGACCAAGGCCACGACGATTTTAATTTTTACTGTTTATACTTTAAATAATTATAGCTATTTATATTTTTTATAGATATATCTCAAAAAAATTTAGAAAAAACGATCAAACAGTTTGTTAAATTGATAAATATTTAGAAACGGAGGTGAACTGGCAAGTGACAACGCACGGGCGGTCGGGTCGATTCGCGGTTTGAGGCCACGGACCACGTGGAGGATCCACGAGAATAGCGATCCCCTCGACCACTTGCATGTTGCCGGGTGTCTGGGTGAGTTGTTTCATCGGGGCGGGCCGCTCGTCAGCTCGTCGGATTGAATCGTCCAGTGTGGGCAAGTGTATGACTGGATCAATGGATTGGCTTCTTCGAAGAAGAACGACGTGGGTAGGATTCGAGGTGTGTGGGCGAAGCATGGCACGAGGATATGCACGTTGGTGCATGCACTGTGACTGGCAAAGGTGCGATGGGCTATTTTGTTGTACTACAGCTCAATTTTAGCCCACTAAGTTCACGTAGAGTATTAGTCGTTAGATCGAGCCCATCATGAGCGATACTGAAACTAATCCGTTTCTTTAAGTGCAACCGCTGCTTTCCTTACGATCTGTTACTACACTATTTGGGTCCAGATCGGCAAGCAAAGCTAACTTCATTTTCCTTCTTTGCATCGGATCCACGTATTTTTGTCGTTGGACTTTTTCGTCATTTGATAGAGCCAGGACTTCAGTTTACTCTAGCTGGTTTTAGATTTGCACTTTTCAGCTTTGTTCATCTAGCTAGGCTCTTCCTGTCGGATCAGCTATCCTCATCCTCCGTTCAGGTCCAACGACTCCTTTCTGGATCGTGATCTCGTGAGATCTGCCGTTCAGTAGTGCCAAACGAGAAACAGTTCGATTTGGAAGTGGGAACTATGGAGAGAGTGCTCTGATATCCTCGAAGAAGACACCGTCGTCGTTCCCACTTCCCACGGCCGCCATCGGCACAACAGCCTCCGCTCCTAGCCCTGCCAGCGGCAGCGCAGGCGCCCTCACCGCAGCAGCCCTCATTCTAGCCGCCGAGCCCGGCCGCGTACCAAGAAGCCGCGCTCAGGGTTTAAGACACTCGTAGTGTAGGAGTTTTTTAAATGGTTAAAAATTGGGTCAATTTGAGATGTTAATTGTATATTTAATTTTGTTTTTTAGAATTTGTGCATTTGATCTTAATTTTTCAAAATAAACGCTGAAGTTGACCCTGCTCCGCTATATTCACTAGCACCAATGCTCGTGCTACCACTACGGTTAAAAAAAATATTAAATTAAGAGAATAATATATTAAAATTAAAATTATAAGTTTTTTATTATTCATCACTATAATAAAAAGTTAAAAATTATATGCTTCATATTTAGAACTTGATGCACTTTAAAATTTTTTGAACAAATATAGGTATATTTTCTTACACTCATTGTCTTAGTACTTCAATAAGTATAGCAAAAATTTAAGTCTGAGTATATTTCTATTCTGTACATGTATCAATATGCATCATGATCAGATCAACATGCCTATCTTTATATATTAAAGCGCAAGCGTTCTCTCAACTCTCGTTACGCCACGGTACCTTAAAAAATATTAACCGTCAGATTAAAATCTAATAGTGAATATTAGAAAGGAGAAAAAAAAATCTTTTCCCTGATCAATGTAGAAGCGTGCTTCTACTCGGCAGGAACATGCATAAACAGCCGTACCATCGCCCTGGCTTTTTCAGGTTTAACATAAATTTTGACTATAATGATATTTAATTTTTTATAAATTTCATATATTATAATTTGTTTTATCATTAAAGTTATTTGAATCACAACTTAAAATTTTACATATTTGAATTAATTTTTTAAATAAGTTGAATAGTCAAAGATGATATTAAAAATTAACGGTAAAAATAATTTAGAAATAGAGAGAGTATGTGATAGTATGTATGGACAATGACATAGATATAAGAAATTAACTGTAACTGTTTTGTTAAATTAAATTTAATTTTGCTATAGATTTTAATAGAACTATTTTAAAAGATATAAGAAAAGTTTTTATAAATTTATTCTATTTATATGACTTGTAAGTATATGTTACAATTAAAGATATTTATATGTAATAAAAATATATATTTAAATAACTTAAATTATTTTATCTTCTAAAAAGCTCTTTGATTACTATGAGAACTAAGATTCAATCTTTTTTTCCGCTTACAACTCCGGTCTAAAAAAAATATTATCTTTGAATGCAATGTTTTAATCAAACATTACTAATATAAATTAAAAATAATTGTAAATTTATTAAGTTACAAAATTAGAATAATTTTTTTAAAAAATATTTTCTTAAAAGTGTACCGATGCTACTTTTTATTAAATATTTTATAGATAACAAGGGTCACACTTATGCTTTGAATAACATGTCGACAACTTTTTTTTTAAACCGACGTATATATTTATGAAACTTTGTCATTGTGACTATACTTCTATTTGTTAAATAATAAATTTAAAATATATTACTTCAATTAGAGGTGCATAACAAAAACATATACGAAAAACACGGCAATTGCCGCGTAGATTTTCTAGTTTTAATATTATAGTCCTGATACCCATACTAACACTACAGTCTAAAAAATATTAAATTAAAAAAATAATATATTAAAATTAAATTTTATTTTTCCTTATAAATTAGCAGATGGATGGCATCGGCGGAAAATAATTTGTCGGACAATTTAAAATAAATTGGTGTTATTTTTCAACAACTTTTTTTATCCCATGTATTCATCCCAGCTAATTGTATTTTGTTACTCGCTCCATCTATTTTTCACCAGCATCTAAACATCTTACACAGAGATCAATAATTAAAATAATGCTCCTATCGGCTCTCTCTGCAGTGGCAACGTTGTATTCCAACAACTTTCCATTGCAGGGCCACTTTCGTAGGACGAGTAACAGAATGAGGACCATGTTGCCATCGCCGGCATATTTTCCAACAACTTACTTTAAAATTCATATATTTATTTTGTATAATTGCATTTTGTTAATTACTAACAATAGTTCTTGCGAACCTAAGATTTGGAAGATTCGGAGGAGCTTGTCTGTTAGATTTGTAAGAGGGGTCTGTGAAGAGATTTTTTTTCGTCAGATTTGTAAAAAAAAACAACTCTGAGTGCATTTTTTGTGTGTATATAACTCTAATTTATCTTTGTTGAAGATATTTTACTGTGTGTACATAAAAAAGAAAAATTGTTCTTTTTAAAGAGTAGAGATTTGACGGTGTTAAGTTCGGTGTAAAAAAACCAATTTACACTTACAGTATTGACTCTACTTTTTGTCTATTTTACACGATTGACCTTGTTTTTTTATAAAAAAGGCCAAATACACAAACTTTAAAAAATAGGGTCAAATATACAATTAGTTTATTTACTTGGGTCAATAGCACAATTGTCTCTTAAAAATTGATCAACTTACCAGTAAAAACGGCTAGCTTACTTTTTTACTACAGTAGCAAGTTCAGTTTTTAGCGAAAATTGATTGTTGAATAAAATTAAATCGAATCGATTTCATCAAAAATAGAAAAAAACAGTCACTTTTCAATTGTTTTTCGAATCCTGCTACGCTGCCACCGGCACCGAACACCAAGATGGAACCCTCGACACCAATCATTGCCACGGCGTTGTCCAAGAAGTGGGTGGCACTGCCAGCAATAGAGGGAGGGGTGGAGCGGTCGGGGACGAGCTCATTGTACTCAGTGTCACCGCCGCCAAGCTGCGTGCCGATGCTGAATTTTAGGGGATTAGGGACCTAGAACGTTAACTATAACTATATGTACCTGAATTTACTGCCGATAAAAAATCGTCTAAATTCAGTGCATCTAGGTAACAGTAGGATCTCTAATGCCATCTTATGTGCTTGTTGGTACTATTTATATGAGCTACTCATATGTAATTGTTGTTGTAATGTGAGAGAGATAGAGTTGAGATGTATTAAAAAGAGAAAAAAAGGTTTCAAAAAATGAAAATAATTTATAATTTAGAAAAATTTGAGAAGTATAGAATGAGTTATAATTTGAGACGAAAAGAGTAACTACTACTCATATGTAATGTATTTTTTGGCTGGTCTATTTGGCAACTTTTTTTTTTTATGAATACACACTGACTGACATGCCTGATCGCCTGGATGCTCCTTTTTAGCCCGTTTGAGAGTTTTTAAACTGGTTTTCTTTAATCTTGAGTCAAAGAAGAAAAATGAACTATAAACCAGCGAAGCCGTGAAAACTAGCTTACGTCGGAACCCTCCCAATCAGCCCCTAAACCAAAGGCCAAACATGTTGGCAGGCTATTTCCAATTACAACAACGATTGCTTGCTGGATTTACCAGTTAATAGCATCTCCAATAGCCCTCAAAAAAATCATCCCAAAAGTGTTTTTGGGGCCCTTCAAAAAAATTTTATAGCTTATTGTAATCACCTTCTCCAATAGCTCCATTAAATATACCCCAATGTAAGTCAAATTTGGGCCAAATTAGTAACCAATCGCACAATTAGTTACATGTGTGAAATGGAATTGGGAATCTTAGAAAATTCCTCAAATCCACCTCCAGATAGAGGGATTTCTAAGGATTTTGGGGAAACTGTTTGAGGAGGTTTTTTATACTATTTCATCATAATGAGGGCTCTTGGAAATGCTCTAAGAGTGGCAAATCTTCAATTTATTTTTGTTTTATTAATTACTTCAAAATTTTGTTGCGGCAGAAACCAAGAGGAACGATCTGATAACATCTCAAGATTGCACAGAAATGCGAGAAAAGCGGCAAGGTGCAATGCAACTTGGATGCAACATCAAATATTAGCTTATACTTTGAAATTTTATAAAAATCAGTTCAATATTACAAGTTCAATATTACAGGAAAACATAGGATTATTGATACGTTGATCAAACTTGATCAAAATATGGTTCCCTAAAACCACAATTATTTCTGCCAAAAGAACATCAATGAGATTCGATAATACTATATATAATGCACTCTCTTATCCGAAGCCATACACAACCTATAATTAGACAGAAGCAAAACCTTAAAGTATCAGCTGTCACAGAATGCATGAAGGGTTTCATCAAGCACTTTCCTGTCGTAATCTCCGGTGAAAACACAGCTCCCCAGAGGTCCTTTCAGGAGGATGAGCCTCAGCAATCCATCAGCAACCTTCTTGTCCACCTGATGTGTCATACAGGATTCAGTATGATATTTATCTAAATATGTAGTGCAATCTAATTAAAGTGTGACATACCAAAACAACAATTTGCGAGTGCTACAAGAACAATATTACTTCATGCAATGCAGGAAGCTGAACTGGTGTTAAATCAAAATCACATGCAGTATCAAATTACTTACAGCCATGATGTTTTGGAACTTCTCCACAGTCATAGTCTCTGGAGGTGCAATGGGAAGCTTGGCTTTCTTTAGTATTTCAACAACCCTCTTTTTGATTGACTCATCTATCCACCCTAGGCGGTGAGACATATCAGCTGCCATAACCTAGAGTATACCCAAGAACAGAAGCAAAAGGTAAGCAAGCAGGATTAAAAATCATAATGAGGCTGTATAGAATATTAAGCCAAACTTACTGTCCCAGCAGCAACAGCCTCCCCATGGAGCCATGCTCCATATCCGGTCCCCGTTTCAATAGCCTGGCATTTAAATGAATCCATCAGTAAATAATAGTTATTTGACAAGAACATAAGATTCCTACGAAGATCGAATAACGTAATAAATGCTATTGCAAAGGTATTTTGATAGTGATACCTGAAACTTAATCATATAAGATAACTTACATAAAGATAAAGATAACACTTACATGACCGAATGTATGACCCAAGTTTAGTGTCGCTCGAAGACCACTTTCCTTCTCATCTTGTGCAACCACTTCAGCTTTGTTTTCGCATGATCTCTTAATGGCATAGGCTAAAGCGCTTGGTTCTCTGTAAAAATACATTTTAAACTAGATGTTAACAGCAGCATGAGCAGAATGACACTTAAGTAGCCATTCTATATCAATTATCATAAGAGCTAAACTAGTATCTGCAGTCATTCTTCCCAATTACAGTTCACAAAACAATTTTCAGCTACATAATGGAATGACAACTATAGTTATATGCTTGCTTGTTCTGAAATTCAAGTAAAAAAGCAAACCAGAACTAAAAATTGTCATGTAAAGCAGTGAGATGTTTCAAAATGGCAGGGTTAGACAATAGTTTATTACTCTATTCAGCCATAGTAAATAAGATGACAAGATCTCAGACAATGATTTCACAAAGGAACATGCCAATGATTGGATAATGCTCTTTCATTTGCTCACCCTCACTCCAATTATCAATTAACAATTTCATAAGATGCAAAGAAAAAATGGTCATGATAGCAAATATGCTACAAAATTGTTAAAAGGGCAGCCCGGTGCATGTAGCTCCCGCCCACGCACAGTCCAAGGAAGGGTCCAACCACTTTGGGTCTTTTGTACAAAGTCTTTCCCTGCATTTCTGCAAGATATTGTTTCCAGGACTCGAACCTGTTACTCTAAATATTTGATAATTCGAAGTGAGAAAAGAAGATAGGCATTGGTAGTTGCTGATAGTAGAAATCCCCAGACAACTAAACATATAAATGGACCTATGATTACAATTTCCGTCTGCCTGGTGAGTCATCTGTCTACAACAACCAAACTGATGTCTGTTTTTACAGGTTTCAAATTAAAAAATGGTAAAATAACATTACTCCAAATATCAATTATAGAAAAAAAATGGGTACCTTGCTAACAAAGCTGACATATTCTTCTCTTGCCATTCAAAGAAGGGGGCATCTCTTATGAGCCCATATTTTACAACCTCAGCTATGCCTGAAGCCAGCTCCCTTTCAGGTAAAGTATTCAGTGTGTCTGTGTCTATTAGTACACATTGTGGCTGGTAAAATGCCCCGATCATGTTCTTCCCAAGTGGATGATTAATCCCAGTCTTTCCTCCAACAGATGAATCCACCTGAAGCATGTTACCCAGCCATTAGCACCAAATGACATATTGACATACACCCAAGCTTTAGTTGAATTTAAGACCAAGTTTAAAACCTGGGCCATCAGCGTAGTGGGTATCTGTATGAAATTGACTCCACGGAGGAATGCAGCAGCTGCAAACCCACACATGTCCCCAATGACACCACCGCCAAGAGCAACAAATGTGCAACGGCGATCCAGCCGGGACTCGACTGCCTTATCAAACACCTTCTCCAATGTGTCCTGCCCATCACAACTAGATAATTATATCCGATTAACCGAACACAAGTAATAATATTCTACAATGATGGATCCAGCACACACCATGTCTTTGTACTTCTCACCGTCAGGCAGGATCACGCTGTCCACAAACACGTTCGGGTTGTTGTGGGTGAGTGCCCATGTTACCTTCTCCAAGTACAGGGGCGCGACAGTCGTGTTGGTCACCACCAGAACCCTCCTCCCGTGAACATGCCTGACAAAACAGAAATCATGGTCACAAAGTGAACACACCAATTTGACAATCGAGCAAAACTAGTAGATTCTGACTACCTCTGCAGCAGGTCCGGCTCGTCGAGGAGGCCGGGGCCGATGTAGATCGGGTAGCTGCGGTCGCCGAGGTTGACGTCGACCACCGTAGAGACCTTGGACTCGGTCGGCGGCTGCATCGTCGGAGCAGCGCCGGCAACGAGCTGGCTCCGGAGTGGCCTCCCCGAAGAAGCGCGGAGGGGAGGGCACGAGGGACGCAAAGGCGACGGGACGGAGGCGGCGACCGGAGCGGCGCGGGGGAGACGGGGAGAAAAAGCCCTGCAAGAGGATGAAGAAGCGGGGGCGAGAAGAGATGATGCAGAAGCCGCCATCGGATTGGAGGCTTGGGCAGCAGCGGCAGAGGGTGGTGGTATGCGGGAGCTGTGTTCTTCGGGGTCCGATGCTGAGGGGATTTGAGGCGGGTGGAGCGCGGTTGGTGAGTGGGAGTACGAGAGGGAGGCTCGATCTGGGCGTTTGGATTGATCGAGTAGACGGCTGTGATGTGTCGCGGTTGGTAGGGAGTTGTCCATGAGCTCCATGGGGAAGATGAATCGACGTGTTCGCAACGATCGGCGAAGGTGCCGGCGGTAGGATGGCGGCGGAGTTTACGGATTTGTTTGTTGCCCGACTGAGTCCGACTAGGTTTAAAAAAAAATTCTTATTACCATACAAAACATATATTTTAAAATTTTTATTTTCCTTATTAATTATCAATATTAATTTTCTTTTCTTATTCGTCACTTTCCCATTTTAGTAGTCATTGTTGACTTTTAAGGATTATAAATTTTTACAATGAACAATTCCCAATTTCAAATCTATTCAAAATCAAAATTTAAAATTTGATTTGAACTATTTTATTTACTTTAAATCTCATAGATCATAATGTAAATTTATAAGAGAAGATTAATTTCACCAAAGTGGGGTAAAATGATTAATGGGAAACATAGTGTAAAAGGATATAAGGGTACACATGTCTTTTTAAGACCAAATGCATGAAAGTGATGAATAAGAAAAAAAAATAAAAATTAGTGCTTGATAAGAAATTAAAAATTTTAAGTGGCTAATACTCTCTCTGTCCCGCATTCTAGTCGATCTCTATTTTTTCTAAATTATAAATCATTTTCGCTTCACAATACACCTTTATTTTTTCTCAATACTTCTCCGCTCTATCTTTTTCCACCTCGTTTTTCATACATCTCAATTTTTCCACTCTCTTTAATCTTCACGTCCAAACCTAAAACACCTTATAAATCGAGACGGAGAGGGTAAGAAACTTCAATTTTTTATGGCTAACAAGAAATTATCCCTTTGGTTAAAGTTGATTGTTACCCTATACTCTCTCCAGTTTTAAAATATTAACACCATTGCTTTTAATTAATTTTGATCATTCGTATTATTAAAAAAATATTTAAATGCATAAAATTTTATTATTGTTTGCTTTATCATTAATGGTATTTAAATCACAACTAATAATTTTACATATAGAACAATTTTTTTAATAAAACGAATGACTAACATTAATGTTAATAATTTAAAAAAAATAATCCCTCTGTTTTTAAATTAATGTCGTCGTTGACTTTTAATTTCAACTTTGACATTTCATCTTATTCAAAAAATTATTTCAAATATGTAAAATTTTAAGTTGTAATTCAAATAACTTTAATAATTAATCAAATTATAATAAAATATATAATTTGTATCAAATTTTTTTAATAAGATAAAAGTCAGAGTTGAAATTAAAAGTTAACGTCGACGTTAATTTAAAAAACAAGAGAGTATATAATAAAGAGAGTATATAATAGTCTATTTGATTGGTCCATGTAATGAGACAAGTTCAGGGGAAGCTCGACGACCAACAATCATATACAGCAGATTGCAACAGCAGCTAAAGATTTTCTTAATTGACTCCTTTGCATTTTATGTCAGGTTCTGCTACTGCCTGGCCGCACCCGCACCTCGTGCAGGCATTCATACGCGTCCTTACTGAAAATAGCATCGTACAGGTCGAGGATTTCTATTTTTTCAACGAAGCTCGAGGAAATCGATCAAGTTTTTTTTTTTTCAGTCTAGAGAATTTTGGGAGGGAGTTGCTTCTTCGCCTTTTTTTTTCCGATTGGCGGGCTCCTACGACAGGCCAATTTTTTTTTTTTTTTTGGGGTTGGCGCGGGGGTGGGGCGGGCCGCCGCAGGCCGTCCAAGTTTCATGCATAGTGACGGGTCGCAGAGTACAACTTTCGGTACACATGGACAGTGAGGCCCAGGATAATAACGATGTGCTATCCAACCCGGAGCAGCTGGACCATGAGCCCATGACGAGGCAGACAGCCAGATGGCCCAGACACCAACAATCGCCGTGTTTCTTCTCTTCACCTTCCTCTGCCGTTGGGCGAACCGGTCGTTTGCATTGCCGCGATCCCAGCCTGAGGGGCCAGCTGCCGTCCACCGCCACTCGCGGTCCCTCCATTCCCGCGCGTCCGCTCCCCCGCAATGCCCCGCGCCCTTCAAAGCGGCCACCTCCTCCCCCGCTCCCTCGCTAGCGTCGCCGTGCCTCCTCGACCTCCCCACATTCACCCCCCACCCCCTCCTCCAATCTCCCCGCAGCTCCGGCTCACATGACCGCCGTCCGGGCCGCGGCCGTGGTCGCGGCGCTCGCGCTCCTCCTGCCGGGATGGGCGGCGGCCGAGTGGACCCTCACGAAGAAGGGCTCCGTCGTCACCTACGACGAGCGCTCCCTCCTGATCGACGGCAAGAGGGACCTCTTCTTCTCCGGCGCCATCCACTACCCAAGGAGCCCGCCTGAGGTACGTGCCCACGCGCTCGCGTCTACCGTCGAGCCAATAGAACGACTCGATGTCGCGGCCTGGTGCTGCTATTGCTGGTGCTGGTGGGTTGATCATGGGAATGAAGGAAGTGTTGTTACACAGATGTGGTCGAAGCTGATTAAGCAGGCAAAAGAGGGCGGGCTCAACACGATCGAGACGTACGTATTCTGGAATGCACACGAGCCTGAGCCAGGGAAGGTAATATAGCTAATAACAGCTGATTGATGTTCATCTGCACACGCTTTGTCGGTTTGCCACCCCAGCGCAGAACACAGGCCTTGATTTTGGCTGCACTGTTTAGACCTATAGATTGACTGGTAAATGTTAATGCACCTCATCTGCCGTGTGCCTTGCAGTACAATTTTGAAGGCAGGCTCGACTTGATAAAATTTGTCAAGCTGATACAGGAGCACGATATGTACGCGGTTGTGCGCATCGGGCCCTTCATCCAGGCAGAATGGAACCATGGGTTCGTGTGATGTGCTAATTGACCTTTTGGATTTTGTTACGATTATCATTCTGTTATGACCATTTTTATCTACTCTTTTGCTAGTGGTTTACCTTATTGGCTTAGAGAGATCGACCACATAATATTCCGGGCAAACAATGATCCTTTCAAGGTAATCATAGAGTTTCATGTCTCATAATAAGGATATGTACTGATGAAGGATAGTGGACTTATGGTACATGGAATTCCCATGCAGAAAGAAATGGAAAATTTTGTGAGATTCATAGTGCAGAAGATGAAGGATGCTGAGCTATTTGCAAGTCAAGGAGGACCCATCATTCTATCACAGGTCCAGTAACTTCAGATCGAAATATTGATTGGGTCATTTGATAGAACTTTTTATTGGCATACATATATACATATCACTCTTTGCATGGATGTATCAGATCGAGAATGAGTATGGGAACATAAAAAAGGATCATGTAACAGAAGGTGATAAGTATCTGGAATGGGCAGCTCAAATGGCCCTTAGTACACAAACTGGAGTTCCGTGGGTAATGTGCAAGCAATCTTCAGCTCCTGGTGAAGTGGTAACTTTCTGATCAGACGTGAATATCTATACATAAAGTGTTTAATGGCCTATTTCCTTGTAGTGCTATCTTCAAAGTAGTACTGATATGATATTCAGAAGTGGATGAAAATTTAAACCTCTTAGAAGTTAGAAGTATAAACCTCTTTATTATATAGTAGAATGGATTGAATTATTTTAAATTTTTTAATTTATATCTCATGCTGACTAGATCCCTACTTGCAACGGAAGGCATTGTGGAGACACATGGACGCTACGTGACACAAAAAAACCTCGCCTTTGGACTGAGAATTGGACTGCACAGTAAGTTCAAGTAATTCACATTCTCGACATTTCTTATTGACCAATGCACCAAACATTACTAAATATTATGTAACACATTGCCAAGAACGGAGTTAGTTGGAATATAAAAAATCTACTGATCTGACAAACTTATGTCCTTCAACAATGTCACACATCTGGCTCCTGCTGGACTCAAACGATGAGCCATGTTCCCTTTTTCTTTGTTTTAGAACTTGACAGATTCTTAGTTACATAGTAGAACTAGGAATAATTTCATCTACACCAGACTTTTGGTGCATTTTTTTCTATACCATGAACTTATATCAATGAGATGTAAGAACCCAAAAAAGAAAAAAAAAATTGACCTGTGCGTTGGTGTGTATGTGGGGGGGGGGGGGTTAAGATAGCCCTCGAGTAGTTTTGCTAAGATAAGACCTTCTCACGGAGGTCAAGAAAAGCCCTGAACCCCTTCCTCAGCCTTACACTGCTGCATTGTGGCCCATGTGAGTGGACAATGACCTAGACTAGGCCTTAGCATTGTGCTTTGGCGTTCGACGAACGAGAGGATGTTTTTTGAAACCCAGACTGAAATTTGCTCCCATGGGGATTTGAACCTAGGACCTAAGTACTACTAGAGCCAACTAACCAACTCAGTTAGGCATGTTCACTTGATAGTATAAATGAAACTCCCTCCAAAGTGATGAGGATGCAAATAGCTGAAAAAAAGGTAAAACCTAGAGTGGTACATCTCATCAGATGGATGACACAGAAACAACAGGGCAATCTAGCAGTGCACCAAAAAACCAAAATCAGTTATCACTTAGATCTTAAGGTAGAGTCTGAGAAACATACACTCTCCCAAGTAGAATTAGTTATTAAAGGTCCACAAAAGATGCTTCTATCTAACTAATGAATTCATAATCAGGAGCAAACTAGTGCTTTTAAAAGTCCATCACGTCCAATAGGAGTAAATAAAGCAGTCAGTCTCTAGTGTTTGAACAATTGAACCCCATCTGTGCACTCATGGAAGCTTCAAACACAAATAACTAATTCTCCTCCTTTTCCTTGGCATATAAAATAAAGATTCAGAGCATACGGCGATCAAGTTGCTATGCGTTCAGCTGAGGACATTGCATATTCCGTGTTACGGTTTTTTGCAAAGGGTGGTTCATTGGTTAACTACTACATGGTATTAACATCCATCAATACTTTCTTTCTGCAATAGAATATACTGAAAATTTGCAGAGAGTATCTGCTGTACTAATGGAATTACACGTTGAGTTGTCAACAGTATCATGGAGGAACAAATTTCGGAAGGACCAGTGCCTCTTATGTGCTCACTGGATACTATGATGAAGCTCCCATTGATGAATATGGTGTATCACCTCATTGACCTTTCTATTTCTGATCTAGTTTTTTCATCTTCTTCATCTATTCTATCTTGACTTAAGGAGATTCTAATCTGGTCTACTTTATGCGCTTTAATAGGTATGTACAAGGAGCCCAAATTTGGACATCTAAGGGATTTGCACAATGTGATAAGGTCATACCAGAAAGCTTTCCTCATGGGGCAACAATCGTTTGAAAAATTGGGTCCTGGCTATGAGGTTGGGAACAACTTCTTCCGTCATTTCATCACCTGAAAACATATTTTTATTAGACAGTTTTCTCCAACTTGTCAATCAATTTTCTTCTTGGTTGTGATAACATTTTTGTACCTATAGGCACACACCTTCGAATTGCCTGAAGAAAAGCTGTGCCTGTCTTTTCTGTCCAACAATAACACTGGAGAAGATGGAACTGTGGTCTTCCGAGGGGAGAAATATTACATCCCTAGTCGCTCTGTCTCCATCCTTTCTGGGTGCAAGAATGTGGTTTACAATACGAAGAGAGTATGTTTATTGCATGCACTTAACCATATGTTTTAAGACTTAGCTTTAATGGTGATGAAGAGCATACCATCATGATTTGTGTCATATATGTTATGTCAGGTTTTTGTACAACACAGTGAAAGGTTATTCCATACTGCAGAAGTGACAAGTAAAAATAATTTGTGGGAGATGTATCAAGAACCAATCCCAAAGTATCGCAATACTAAAGTCAGGGCACAGGAACCTCTAGAACAATATAACCAAACCAAGGATGCTAGTGACTACTTGTGGTACGCAACAAGGTGAAGATCTATTCTATTACGCCTCTTCGCTTTATTTTTTTAGGACAAAGTCTAAATTACTACCCTCAACTATAGCTAAAGTCCATATAACCCTCTAAACTATTTTTTGGTTCAGTTTATCCCCAAACCTTTATCATTTGGTTCAGTTTACCCCCTAATATAATTTATCTTTTTATTTCTTCGTGCACAAGTGTAATCTTATGATTATTTTTTACGAGATGATACAACACATCATAACGTATGTAGAAAAATATGTCACAATTTTTTTGTCATTATTCTGATAGGAAAGGGCGTCTAATGGTAAATTAATCCTTGGGATTCAAAACTATATGAAAGTAATAATACAAATTCATGATGTATTTTTTTAAAATATGTCATGATATACTCTATCATCTCTTAAAATTTCATTTGAAGATTGCACTTGTGCATAGAAAAATTAAAAGATAAATTTTATTAGGGTGTAAATTGAACCAAATGGCAACGATGTGGGGATAAACTTAACCAAATATAGTTTAGGGTTATCTGGACTTTGCTTATAGTTGAGGGAAATAAGATAGAATTTATCCTTTTTTATTTTAACAAGCAGAAAATTCACTTGTTTGTATCCCCTGTTCCATCACTTGCAGTTTTCGCTTGGAGTCGGACGATTTACCCTTTAGAGGTGACATCAGGCCTGTGCTTCAGATCAAAAGTACGGCACACTCAATGATTGGATTTGCCAATGATGCCTTCGTAGGTAACTTGGACCAATTCTGTAACAATATTCTTTCTCATAAGCCATCACCTACTGAAGTACAAACAGGTGTACTAATGACAGTCATTGTCTTTGTAGGAACTGGGCGTGGAAGCAAGCAGGTAAAGGGTTTCATGTTTGAAAAACCCATTGATCTGAAAGTAGGTGTGAACCATCTCACAATGTTGTCATCGACAATGGGAATGAAGGTATACATGTCAAATATTTCTGGAGCATGAGATGACTGAACGTATTGTGTTCTAAAAGCATTAACTAGGTGATGAAAATATGGTTCTGTTAGGACATGACAGGGAATACTCCCTCCAGTCTGGAATTACTCATGTTTCAGATATCAGAAAATGAGCTAAAAATGAGATATTGATTTATGTCTGAATTTCAATTTAAAAAAAAAACAGATGCAGTATCTTTTTGAAAGGCAGGCTATAGTTTGTATTGTGGTGGGTGTGGAGACATCTTAATGTGCCAGCTAAATTTGCATATTCCATATTGTCTGCAGGACAGTGGTGGTGAACTTGCTGAAATGAAGGGTGGCATTCAGGAATGCTGGATCCAGGGTCTCAACACTGGGACGTTGGATTTACAAATCAATGGTTGGGGCCATAAGGTAAGGATATTGCCCTTATGTTGATGAAAAGATATACACATGTCTTTGCAGCATGGAACATAACGCAATGGTGCTGTAACCTTATATTCTTGGTTTTAAACAGGCTGCTCTGGACGGTGAGGACAAGGAGATCTACACAAAAAAAGGTGTGGGCAACGTTCAGTGGAAACCGTCCCAGAGTGACCGGGGAGCCACTTGGTATAAGGTAGGTCGAATCATGACAGGAACGCTTGAGAGTTTGAAAACCTTAAACATTGAGTTCAGTTTTGGTTGCGACTTGTCTCAGTGCCACTATCTGTTCATGCCATGCTAGAGATACTTTGATGAGCCGGAGGGAAATGATCCCGTTGTCATTGACATGAGCTCAATGGGCAAAGGCATGATTTTTGTGAATGGTGAAGGCGTGGGTCGCTACTGGATCTCATACAGAACTCTTGCTGGAAATCCTTCCCAAGCACAGTAAGCAAGTTAATCGTTGTTGAAAAAGGCGTTTGTTCTTGCACTGCAAACTGTCACCTCAAAATTTGAAATTCGTTCATTTTCTCCCTCAGATATCGTATTCCACGTTCATTCTTGAAATCCAAAGACAACCTTTTGGTCGTGTTTGAGGAGGAGACGGGCAAGCCAGAAGACATCCTCATCCAGACAGTGACAAGAGACCACATATGCGTGCTCCTCTCGGAACACAACCCGGCACAGATTAAGACATGGTTAACTGAGGGTGATGAGATCAAGCTCATTGCCGAAGATCACAGCACACGGGGCACCTTGACGTGCCCGCCGGAGAAGGTCATCCAGGAGATTGTCTTTGCCAGTTTTGGCAATCCAGAGGGCCCGTGCGGCAACTTCACCTTGGGTTCTTGCCATACTCCAAACGCAAAGCAGTTCGTCGAGAAGGTAGGGACACACTAACTCATCATGCAAGCGTGATGTTTTCTTCTTTGTTGATATTGATCTTTGTGGATCGGGTGTACAGGAATGCCTCGGCAAACCGTCGTGCGAGCTGCCGGTGGAGCACACGTTATACGGCGCGGACATCAACTGCCCCGAAACGACTGCCACACTTGCAGTGCAGGTGAGATGCGAGAGACCGGAAAAGAAGAGCGCTTCGAAATAAGGAGATATATGCTGCTAATTTGACGCTGCGACTTTTGTTTGTTCATCTTCGTTCGGCACCGGCACATATGTGATTGAATTAATGATCGCAATATGCTTTGATCGGAGTCATGAGAACTAACATGAAACGATAGCATTTTTTAAAATGAGAATGAGTAGATGCTGATCAAACCGAATATGTGTTCCCCTTTCTTCTGTGTTGTGTTGTTACATGTAACCGTCACAAATTCATAATAGATGTCTAATAATCATGATAGATAATTTAGACTTAATATTCCAAGTTCTGAGCGCAAGAATGAAGTTGGACTGGCATTGCTTCATGTAACATGAAGATGGGGAGAGAATTATAATCCAATGGAGATATCAGGCTATCAGCATGTACTTTTGGATGAGTTATATATTCTTCATTTCAAGTTTCCTGTCCGTAGACATTACGGGTCTGTTCGCATACGCTACTATTCTGCACATCTGTGCGCAGCTAGGGATGAAAATAGAATGGGGAAATCCTGTCCTCACTGATTCTGGTGTATCGTATTAATCAAAATTTTAAACAGGATGAAAACGGGAAAAAAAGTTTTTTATTTCAAAGATGGTAAACAGAAATGGGACGAAAATAGGAAAAAGAAAAATAGAATGTGGGATTGAAAGTATAACTATATTTTTTTATCATTTTTTGGGGATTTTGTTTTTAACCGAAATTTTTCCGTTTTGTGTCCCATTTATATTTATACGAGAAGGAAGCCCACCTCGCAATATGCGGATTTTGGCAGCGCGTCCGTCCCACAGGACGCGGCTTCGCGCCGTCCGATCTGACGTGCCGACGGACCCGCCGACGCCACATATTTTTGCGGGGGCTTTTGTGGTGGGGCCCAAAGAGCAGCGGCAGCCGGAGGCGCGTCCGTCCCGTCCGGTCTTTCGTTTTCCGCCACCTGGCCCACTACGTGCGTGCTTGCTCGATCATTGCCACGGCCAAGAATCCCTAGGCCTGCCACCCAGCAGGCCAGCCCAGCGCGCATGCTCGCGTGATTCGATTCGTTGATCTATCTGCACTGCAACGTTAACAAAACCATTCAAAACGGTCAGTTTTTTTTTTACATCAAACCGATTCGGTTTAGTTTTATTATATCACTGATTTTTGTTTTAAAAATTTAAAAAAATTTAAAAATTTTGAAATACCGAAAATCACTAAAATTGAATTGAGAGGTAAATCGGTGAGTTTTAAACTTTGAAATTGAAAATAGAGAAAACCGATTCATAAACTGGTGAAACCGCTCGATGAGTCAGAAAAATCGACCGATTTACTGTAACACTTTGTTCAAAATTTTGATTTTTTTATTTGAAACGGTTTTTTATCGATTTCATAATTTTTATGACTTTTATCAAACCGATTCGAACCGATTTTACCGGTTAAAACGAAATAAAAAACTATCTCTCTGCTTTGAACTGGCTATTAAAAAATGTCTTGTCGCAACTAATGCTTTGGAAGAGGAGGATGAAGTTTTTGTTTGTCATTATGCTTTGGATTTTTCATAGAGTTAGCAAATATAAGAAACAAATATCTAGATTTAAAGTATAACTCAAAACTGTGTGCACATGTTATAAAAAAATTGATCTCTTGATATTAGTTTTATATAGGTGGTCTTCCCAATTTAGCTTATCGGTTGCTGACCATACCGGAGTATTACCGTTAGAATTGGTTCATTTTTCAAGTTCCAAAATTTTTCCGATCATTTTTATTACTATTTTTTTCCATTTTCTTCTGATAAAATAAATACTCCCTCTGTTCTTAAATGAATATTGCAGTTGACTTTTACCATCAACTTTGACTATTTATCTTATTCAAAAAAATTGTTCAAATATATAAAATTTTAAGTTATAATTTAAATAACTCTAATGCTAAATCAAATTATATTAAAATATATGAAATTTATCTAAAATATATGAAATTTATTAAAAAAATTTGAATAAAACGAGTAGTCAAAGTTAAATTTACAAGTCAATGCCGACATCAATTAAAAAATAGAGTGAGTATGAAAATAAAAATAGTACAAGTATTTTCCCCACCATTGTTTTCATCCGTATGTGCAGCAGGTAGCTATCCGAAAGTCTCTTGCAGCTCGATTTGTGCATCTTATAGAATTGATCGGGGGCAATTACTTTTTTGCCGTCCTCTCAAATAGCCGGCTCCCATTTGCCATCCTTCCGAAATCAAGCGCTCATTTGCCATCCAAATGCCACAAAAGAGCTCAAATTGTTTAGTTAGAAACTAAAAAATTACTGGAGTAGAAACTAAAATTACTGAATGGGTGCAAATTATGGAGTAAGTTACTTAAATTAAAATTATCGAATGACTAGAAATTATCAAACCAGATCGGTAAGTTACTTAACTTCTGGAGGTACTGAATGATTGAAAATTATTGAACTAAGAATTTACAGAACTGGTTTAGTAATTTCAATAAGTTCTAAAGGACAGCTTTTTCATTGGAAACTTACTCCATACTAAAATAATTATAAACTTACTCTCTTTGTTCCTAAATTCTTAACATTTTTAACTTTTAGGCAGCATATTTGACCAATCGTCTTATTTATATTTTTTTACAGATATAAAAATAAATAAATCATATTTAAGTATCTCTTATGATAAAACTAACTACAACAAAATAAGTGATATTTTTATAATTTTTTCGAATAAAATGAAGAGTCAAACATAACAATCTAAAAGTTAAAAGTATCAATAATTTAGAGACAAAATTAGTATTAAAATTAGATACTCTAGAATAATTCGAAAGTTTCAGTAATTTTAGCTGCTAGTCCTATAATTTTTGAATTTATAATTAAACAAAAAGTAGTTTAAGTACTATGAGCTCTTTTTTTTTTGTCTTTGGATGGCAAATGGGAGCTTGATTTTGAAAGGAGATGGCGATTGGGAGCTGGCTATATGGGAGGATGGCAAAAAAGTAATTGACCCAATTGATTGAGAACACACAACAAAATAAAATGGGGCGTTGCGAGAATCGAACTCGCGACCTCTCGCACCCAAAGCGAGAATCATACCACTAGACCAAACGCCCGCCGATATTTATTCCTTGTAACGAACATATTTATTACTTGTATGTAAAATAAAACATTTCCTTTCCCTCAAAAGGTTTCCTCCCGCGTCCGAATTCTTCGTTTCCCTCCTCTTCCGTTCTATCTCCCTACCTCCCTTTGCCCAATGCCCACTCGGATTCCCAGTGCCCCTCGCAACACGCAGCAAACCATGGCGGGCGCCGGCGACGACCTGGATCTCCTCCTCTCCCTAGGGGAGGCTGTCCCGGAGACCCCTCCCTCCTCCCCGCGCCACGCCGAGGGCTTCGAATCTGATGGCGCTTTCACCCCTCCAAGGGCGGCGCCCATCGGTGGCACCGACATGTCCGTCTTCCGCGACGCCGTCAAGGACTACCTCGAGACCGTCCCCACCGCCACATCCCCGCTCCACGAGCGCCCCAAGCGGCCCAAGCCATCTGAAACCCTCGTCGACAAGTACTCTGGCCTCCGCATCAAGCACCTGAATCTCTCGCCGATAGAGATCAGCAACCGCTTCGCCGACATCCGATTCGTTCGCATCTCCGCGATGAAGTGAGGGCTTTGTTTGTGGCATATTTGCACAAACATTATCTCACTTTTAGGTCGCTTGCGTTTCGTTTACCTTTACCTCATCGATTTTGGGGGTTTCTTCGTGGTACCCAGGAACTTAGTGGGGAGCGACAAGTTCTCCGGCTGCTGGGCAACGGCGGGGGTGGTGCTGGACAAGGGCGTGCCGCGGGTAAGCTCGCAGGGGACAGGCTACAGCATATGGAAGATGGGGGCGCTGGACGACACTGATGTGTCGGTGTTCCTGTTCGGCGACGCGCACACACACTACTCAGGTGCGGCCGTTGGCTCGGTGTTTGCGCTGTTCAACGGCAACGTTCGCATGGACAATGAGGTACCTTTGGGCTTTGGTTGACTGGCATTTTGATCTTTTGATCGATTGGTTGGATTGTGCTTTATGTGATGCTGATTTGATTGTGTCTGGGTGATGTTGTTTGTGCAGGGCAGAGGGTTCTCTGTCAGTGTTGCCTCAGTGGGGCAGATGCTGAAGATGGGAGTTGCAGCAGACTTTGGTCGCTGTAAAGGGAAGAGGAAAGACGGGATGGCTTGCACCATGGGGATAAATAAGTATGCATCTCTGCCTCAATGAAACATATCTGAATATGATTCCCCAAAAAGAAAACATATCTGAACATTGTGATTGTGCCTCGTTACCATTAAGCAAATAAATAGGAAAAATTTCCAAACTTCATAGCACATCAAAGTGGTAAGAAATGAAAGCATTTGTGGTCATGACTACCATTCACCACATCGCTTCAGAAATATCAGCATGAAGTGTAATGTAGTGACGCTAATGAGTCACTTTGATGTATACTTCTATATACCTGTCTTCCTGCTTTGTCAGATAGATTTTGTCAAGGTGGGTGATTTTATTCTGGCTACTTCAGACTGTCTAGATCATACTCCTTCCGTCCCTTTTTATAAGTCGTTTTGGGTTCGAGTACGGGAGTTAAGAAAAGTGAAAAAGGTGGAATGTTTTGAAAATGAGGAGAGAGATAGAGTGGAGATGTATTAGAAAGAGAAAAAGTTGTCTCGGGAAGTGATAATGACTTATAATTTGGGAAATTTTGAGGAGTCCAGAGTGACTTATAATTTGGGACGGTGGGAGTATTTTACTCATAATATTGAAACCATTATATATGTTTAAGGACTGGTTTTGCTTCTCTTTTCAGGAGTAAAGGATCATATTGCAAATTCCATTCATCGGTAAGTATATATCTGCTAACATTCTTCCGTTCTTGTTTGTCAATATTCTGTGGTTGAGATGGATATCATATGACATGATTCATTATGTCTCATTCTTTATAGCAGAAAACATCACAGAAGTACACTACTGGCAGAGTGGAGCTTAAGGGCGGGTAAGTTAAGACTCAAAAGTGTAGTGTAAATCTTGAGTTCCATGCCTTATATTAATTAGTTAATCCTGTTGTAGATCTAAATTATATTTATGGTCCCTGCATTGATTCTATGCGAACGGTATTCCCCAGGAACTTCCAATTTGCTTCCAAACTTCAGTCTGAAGGAATTTACATGGTCAATCGTTCCTCAGAGCAACCCAATCCTAGAAAGCCATTCCAACCGGTGAAAGTAATGTCAGTTGATGGTCTAAAAAGGGCTTTAAGGTATGTAAAGTGCCATTCGATCTCTGCTAACACAAGGTCATCTTCTGTTTGTTCACCCATTCTCACTTTTTAATTGAATCAACAGGTTCTAGTGTTGAATCAAATAATAATGTGAAATATTTAAATGTCATATTTAGCTCCTATCATGTATGGACTCTGTATTTTCTGTTATTTTTAGTATCTGTTCAATACATGATCACAGGTAAAGTTGATGTTACTTTATCTGAAAGTACCATTTGCCACAGATCCACCATTGACTCTCCATTGATGGTTCTACGTTTCTTACAATTAATAGTTCTGGGATCTATTTTTCAAGGGAGTTTGTGTGTGTGTGTGTGTGTGTGTGTGTGTGTCTTAAAACCTGTCAGTTGTCATTCTAGAGGTAGCATGAACACCTTAATTTGGTACTAACCCATGATGTTTTCCTTCAAATAATGATATTAAAAAAAATTATGAATGTAGACCAGCTTCTATTAAAATACTATGTTAGTAGTGTTTGGGTTAGTATCAAATGATTGGTGTTGTCATGCTTAACCTCTGACTTTACCCTGCAGCAATGCAGATAGAGTGACTACCAAGAACCAATCGCAGGGCATAAGATTTCTTTCTCAGGTCACAGGTAACCTACTTTCTGCTTCATAAGTGATTATACTTGATGAAACACCAGTTATGAAAGAACAGTAGAACACCAATGTTTGCTCTGATTATTCACTGATAAATTGTCATCTTTATTTATTAGCTACTATGGATAACATGAAGTCAAGTGTCCCCAGCAATGGTTCTACAAACCAACAGAAATCAAAGTTCAGCATAAATAGAAGGTCAGTGACAAGTGCCACAGTTTGCTTATGGTCTTCACTTTTTTTTTTATCATCGAAACGAGCAAACTTGTTACAATTTGCAGTTCGTCATCATCTGGTGCCAAAGTATTACCCAGACAGGGATTGCAGAAACCAGAACAAAATATCAAAAGGCAAAAGTTGAATAATCCTCCAGGGAATATAGTGGAGCTTGATGCAGTCAGCTCAGACGATGATGAGATAAACATAGTACTGCGACGCTGATGGTTGAGGGATACCTGTGTACCTCACCAATTGTGAATGTACTCCAAACTGGGTAAATGGGGGTGAATTTGTAGGCCCTCGTTTTCAAAAATTTTCAACATGCACAAGTACAGTTTTGAGGCCAAACTTTCACTAATTGATTGATGGAATTATACGAATGTTGATTCACCTACGCTCCGGTGACTAATTCAACTGCATACACATCCCGCGACTTCATACAGTGGAGGTTTTTTTTTTTTGTTGAGAATTGCATCGCATACAGTGGAGCTATTAGGCTATTAGCAATGTATGCTACTCAATTTTGGCTTGAACATTTCTGATGTAAATTGTGCGTTCAGTGATCGGACCAGACAAGAGATTCAATGGATCTTTTTCTGCATAAAAAGGGGAAAATTTTTGCCGCTACTGAACCTCTGGATACACAGATAAGCAGACTGATTATTTTCTATCATGTACATCGAATTGTTGCATACAGTTTTTCGAATTAGCATCAATGTCCAAACTTCTATCCGAAAACTCGAGTATGGGAAAGGAGATATTGGCAGAGCGTCGGCCGAGCAACAAGAAAACGAAGTACTCTCTCCATTTCAAAATATAAACATTTTTAAATTTAATCAAAGTCAAACTTTTACCACTTTAATCACTATTATTAATATATAATTAATAATATTTTATCATATAAAATATGTATTTTTTTAGATTTGTCATTAAATAAATTTTCATAAAAATTATATTTTTATATTTAAAATTATGTAATTTTTTAAATATTATTAATAGAAGATAAAATTTTTTGACATTATTCAAACTTAGAAATGCTTATATTTTAAAAATTGTTTATATTTTGAAATGAAAGCAGTAGCTTATGAAAACTCGAGAATGAAAAAGAAGATATTGGCAAGCAGGTACGGATTTTAACAATCACAAGTCGCAAAAAAAAAACACATAAATAAAGCTGTATTCAGTAGAAAAGACTTTTAAAAAAAAGAAAGGCACACAAATCTAAAGCCCACATGATCACATCATATGAAAGCCGGACACAAATCTATGCAGAATAACCACCAACAGTGATAACCAACCAGCTTCCGCAAGGTAGAGTGCATCCAATCCACCAAAGTAACACCGAGTTAGCAAACTCTGCTCACAATCCTCCTTAGAACTTATTTAAACCCATGGCAGTCTACAGCACCTCCAAACTCGAACATCCTGACAAGTTAGGTCCCCATCGGTCTAGTTAGGCGATTGCTGTTGCTAACAGAGCGTCATTCGAAGGCCCACTGGGCCTCCCTCCTCACTTCCGCCTCTTCATCAGGTGTGAAGTCGTTCTTGATGTTGAAGGTGGTGCGGATCTCCTCTGGAGTCTTCTCCTTGATTATGTCTGCGATGGCCTGGGCAGTCAGGTCCAGCAGCCGCTTGATGTCTAGGTAGTTTGCAGCCTGCCAATAGGAAAAAAAAAGATCAGCATTATTGTAAAAGATGTGTTACCCTAAATGCAACATCAATCATGAGCGCATTGGGTAAAAATTGCTGCTATCAGCAAAATAAACACAATCAATAGTTAAATAACTGGTCTCAATGCACACAATTAAAAAAAATCATCAATGCTTTAAGTTCCATGTACAGGCAGCAGAGTACACAAACAGCAAGTATGGGAGATGTGTTTCATCTAAAGCCAACACCACAGGAGTACAAGACCACAAAGAATCAGCCCAACAAAGCTAGTGCAATTTCAAATTTCATGACCTCATATAAAATTCCCAAAACCTAGCTACTGCAAAAAAACATTGTTATCAGTTATCAAGTACAAGTAGTGACATTTATGGCTTAGTAAACAACTGAACACATGGTGCCGCAAAATCAGCTTAAAAACAAAATAAAAAATGACAGTAGAAGCGAGGGCTCGTCATGCTCAATCACCATACACTCAACAAACAATCAATAACTTAATCCTTCTTAAGGACCTGTTTATTTGGGCTTTTGCTTTTGGGCTTTTAAAAAAGTTAACTGGTAGCAAGTTGAAAAAGCTAGCTGATGAATTTGAAAGTTGGCTCTTGTAATATATTTTTAGCTTCTCAGCACACTAAAGTCAGAAAAGCAGCTTAAAATATGCTTTTCAGCTTTTAGTTCATTTCATTAAAAACTTGCTTTTCATCTTTTCAAAAAAAAACTTTTCAGAACCCCGTTTATTTCAGCTTCTAGCTTTTCAGCATTTTCAGCTAAAAAAACCAACTGATAAGCTGAAACAAACATAGCCTAAAACCTACTCCCTCCGTCCCATATCTATTGACGTTTTAGACTGGAACACTAGAATCAAGAAACGGAAAAATGACACCGCTACCGTTCTGCTGAATGGTGGTGCACCGTGAGACTGGTCAGAAACATACTCTCTCCGTCTCATAATAAATGACATTTTTAGCTTTTTAAAATTGATGTTTGACCATTTGTTTTATTCAAAAAATTTACCAAAAAATAAACAAAATAAAATTAAAGTACTTTTAATAATAAATTATTTTACAATAAAATAAATATAATAAATAATATTTGTACAAATTTTTTAAATAAAACAAATGACCAAAAATAGATGTTCGAAAATCTAAAACGACACTATTTTAAGACGGAGGGAGTAACTACTCTACTCGTGGCAGGAGAAAGGAAGAGATGATCATGGAAATGAGCTCCATTTATTTCTTTAATGTTTCCTTGCCTGCATTACTCACTGGCCTCCTGCAACACTCCAGCTACGCCTTGCACTGTCAACCTAAAACAACGTTCATGCGGGATCCGTATCCTCTGCTGTTGTTCTTTCCATGCAGAGGCAGCATTAGGTGCCAATATCCACCATTCATTTTTGCATTCACGGCTGCTACAGATTTTTATTAAAAAATGCAGCTAGCCTTGTCCATCGCTCTCTCTCAGCTTGCTTGATCCCTCGATCAGTGCGGCTTAGGCTGCTACTTTTTTCTTGGCCTGTTCATCTTATTAAAAATAGTAGATACTAAGTACTACGATCATCTTATTAAAAAATGGTATAAAAATATTATATATTTTGTTATAATTTACTCCATCCGTCCTAAAATAAATATCTTTTTAAATTTTTAAACATCAACATTTAATCATTCGTTCTATTTAAAAATTTGTGAAAATATTATTTATTTTATTGTAAATACTTTATTATTAAAAACACTTCCCGCATATTTTTAAAAAAAAAGTTTCTTAATTTTTTTAAATAAGAAAAATGGCTAAAGTTGATTTTAAGTCAAAGGATTTTTGGACAGAGGGAGTATTTTATAAGAAAAGCTATCTAAAGCATGATTTATAATTTTCATATCTATTTTTTAATAATATGAATGATAAAAAATAACATTAAAAGTTAACAACCGAACAATTTCTGAAAAAAATGGAGTTCTATTTAGTAGTATATGGAGCACTAAGTTGAAGACGGCACAATTTTTGAAGTTAAGATGAGAAGATTAGCTGTGCAGGCAGCAAGAATGATATTTAGTGTCTCTTTGGCAGGGCTCTCAGATCTTGACTCTCTAGATTCACTCTTGATTCTGCTGTGAAGCGATTCTGTGACTGAAAATGATTCTCTTTAATTCTCTAAGGATAAATTCCTAAAATTAAGATAAAGAATCACTTCACAGAATTAAAAGAAGCTACTTTTTTCAGCTCCTAGCGTTTTAGTTCATTTCAAAGAATCACTTCACACAAAATCAAACAAAAATCACTTCTTTTAAAAAACAGTGTTTGACAGAGCTCCACTGATTCTGCTCGAGTCTGGCGAGAATCAAAAGCTGAGAGCTCTGCCAAAAAAGCCCTTAGACTACGTACTAATTTTTTAGAAGCTAAGATTAGTATTTGGAGTACTAATTCATGTCATAGAATGCACTGACCGAGGGATTAAGGAAGCAGAGAGATAGAGCGATGGACACAACCAAGGTTTATAAAACCGTTTAAAACCGGCCGGTTTTTGTGGTTTTCGGTGAAACCAAACTGGTCTGGTTCGATTTCACTAGACAACCAATTTTTTTAAAAAAAATTTAAAAAATTTTGAAAATTTGAAAAATTCATAATACCGAAAGCCGGTAAAACCGATGTGTTTAAAATTTTTGAAATCTGAAATCGTAAAAAACCGAAGAAACTGGCTGGTAAACCGAGAAAACCAGCCGGTTTAATGTAGCAATTCGTCCAACTTTTGAATTTTCGATTTGGAGCGGTTTTCGGTCGGTTTTTCTGGTTTTCACGGTTTTTGTTAAACCGGTCTCGACCGGTTTTAGCGGTTTGAATGAAATCGTAAACATTGGACACAGCTAGCTGCATTTTTTTTAATAAAAACTGTAGCAGCCATGAATTCAAAAATAAACGGTGGATGTTGGCACCTAATGCTGCCCCTGCATGGAACAAACAACAGCAGAGTATACAGATCCGTTCATTCCGGGGCATTTTTCAAACACTATAATGTCAATAGATATGGGACGGAGGGAGTATGACGTTAAGAATTCTCTTCTACCTTGCAACATGGTTCTATAATAAAAGTAGTATTGAACACTTCTAATGTAGCAATAATATAACATTACAAAATTGAGAAACATGATACAAGCATGTGGCAAATAGGGCACACCAAGGACTTGCGCCAAATAAAATGTAGAACTGCATGGATGAAAAAAATCGGCATGCTCCATTGCAAAATTATGAGGTTTAACAGAATTTAGACCTAACCATACGTGAATCAGAGAAAAATCACAGGATTTAACATAATATAGACCTAAGAACTTAGACATAATCAAACCTGAACCATGACCCCGGACAACATTGTTTTGTTCCTACAGACTAAAGGCAAAGAAACTTCACCGTGAAATCATCGTAAAAGGTACATTCCATGAGGAACAGCCTATACTAACATTATCACTGAGAACAGGCATATTTCCGCAAAACCCTAACCCTAAATCCCCAATCTCAATAACCAACCAGCGCCTTGGACGACCAAACACATCCGAACAACAATCGAAATTAAGAGAGGACAAGGTGGGGAGGGGGGTGGGGGCGGGGTGTGGCGGCGGGGTGAGGGCCTCACCAGGATGAGTTCGAAGAGGGTGGCCTGATCCACCTCCACGAAGTCCTTGTCGAAGGCCTTCAGATCCTCCGTGGAGGTCCTCTCGGGCTTGGAGGACGCCTCGCCATCCTCGGTGTCGGGGACGCGGGCCTGGGCGTGTTTCCTGCAGAACAACACGATGACCTTGGAGAGGATCCTGGCGGTGACGTTCGGGAGCGGGATGCCGGTGTTAACGCAGCCTTCCTCGATCATGTGCTTGATGGTCTGCGACTCCGTGGCCACCGACTGCTCCACCTGGAACTCCTCGCCGTCGGAGCTGCGCAGCGTCAGCATCTTCTCCTTCTCCACCCCGGCCGTCACCGTCGCCGCCGCCGTGTCCGCCATAGATCCGATCGCCGGGAGGAGGGGGGTTGTGGTGGTGGCGCGACGAGGCTTCCGATGCAATTGCTTAGGCTAGAAGCCGAGACGATCGTGGTGAAGGGGACGGGCGTTGCGGCCGTTGGCTTTGGGAAGGGGACAAGAGTCTGGAACAGTAGAAAACGCTACCTGCTGGATCGTATTTGGGCCTTCGAAGCGTTGGAACAATTGACTTTATGGGCCGATTTTGCATGCGAGAACTCGATGGGCCTTCCGCCTTACAATTGACTTCATTAGTACAGGCCAGGCCTGTTTGCAGGGGATCATGAGCCACGTGGATTCAAACACATATGAGTCGTTGGAAGCGCAAAAATTTCTAACCGAGGCTCAAACTATTGTAAAAAGGGTAGCTACAAATCATCAGATGAGAAAGAGAGGAACTTGAAAGGGAAACCAAACGTTCATCGTCGATCGACAACATCATATCGAAAAGAAAAAATGTAAACATGGTTGCCCCACGGATGCGTGTGCAACTCCGGTGATCACGGGCAAGCTGCAATCCTAGAGCTATCTTGCCGGTCATGGGACGACGATAAGGAGTCGACCCTGAGGTGGTGTCGGAACGCCGAGATGAACTCCTCCGCCCGCTTGTTCACCTCCTCCGCGTCGTCCGCCGCTTCTTCCGCAGCCTCCACCTCGTTGGCCTTCGTCTGAGCCGGGCCGTCCGCGACGACGAGCGCCATGCAGCAGCCATCCGCGGCCGCGTGTACGACAGCCTCGGCCGCGCCCTCTCG
>BCLG01003067.1:6156-57722 GCA_001602295.1 Zoysia matrella
GTCGCCGACCCTCAGCCGTCGTGGTCATCGGCCATCGCCCGCCGTCGCTCGACCCTTGCCGTTGCCACCGTCGCTCGTCTTCGTGCCTGCGTCCCCACCCCGCCGTCACCCGACGTCGTGCCACACGCCCATCGTCGCCGTCCAAGCGTCGCCCTCCAAGCGCAACCTCCTCCGGATCCTTCGGTGCCACTGCTGCGGCCGGCGTGCCACACCTCTCCCAGAACCCGCCGTTGGCCACCAGGTTCATCTCCTCCGGCCATCTTGTGATAGCTACAGTATAGGGTGGAATGTCACTATGGTAGCTACAGTAGAGGGTGGTATAGCATGGAATGGCACTATGTCACTATGGCTAGGTTATTTGAGTGAATCTTTGCACTATGTCACTATGGCCAAATTGTTGAGCACATCCAGGAGTAGCAAATGATCAAACACTATGTTTCGTTTTAGATCATTTAGCCATGTGTTTGCCCTTGTGCTTGCTGCTGTTTCAGTGTCAACAATTGTTTGCCCTTGCCCTTGTGCTTGCTGCTGTTTCAGTGTCGCCCCTCCAGTAGCAGCAAGTTCCATTGGTAATGCATCAGTGACAGTGAAAGAGGAGGGGTGAGAGTGGGTCAGGGCAGGGGGTGAAAGAGGATTGGACAAGTATGTCTATTAGATATTCGCGGAGGCATATTATTTTTCTCCATTACCTTTATTCAGCAATATATTACGTATAAGTTTTACTCCAGGGATCAGTTATGAAACCAAACCAAGGAAGGGTAGAACCTAATTATAGTTAATTATACTTATATGATAATTTAGTCTAACTAGCACGGGCTTCGGAATAATGTATAACTAGCACGGGCTTCCTCCTCCGGATAATGTATGCAAATGAACCATGTGAAGCAAGTATAACTAGCTCGGGCTTCGAAATTTCCAATACAAATAAAATCTGTTTTAGCTTGTTGGAATTATTCTCCAAACATTTTACATAGGCATCATTCCTAAATTACCAATGATTTTGATCTTGTTCATAACTTTACTTCACGTTTCTACATTGGTGTGAACCTGTTTCTGTGTTTATGTGGTGTTTTTGGAGCGTAGGTTTGTACCATTTTCAAGTGTCTCCCACACTTAGACCATTTTTAAGTGTCTCATACACTTAGCACTCGGTGTCTTCCACACTTGACCATTTTTAAGTGTATCACACACTTAACACTCGATGTTCACATCCTATGACATGTTAAGATGTATTTATCTTATATCAATGAAATGACGTAGTTCATGAAGTCAAATCCATTGTCTTTGAGCAGTGCAATGGAAAAAGAGACGAACTCGCAAGCTGATAGGACAACGAATGTTGATGATCCAATGCTTGAATGGGAGTCGAGCAACTCTAACGGCAACAAAGACAATGGAAGCAGCAAGGAGAGCTCTTATAGTAGTCCGAGTGATCCTTCTCCAGTCTCGAGTAGGACTCGAAGACGGTCACAGAGCCCTGACCCGGATTATAATCCAAATGAAGAAGTACGTTGTCTCTGACCCGAGTAGTTGACAATTCTTTTTACATATCTTACCTCTAACTATTAACCTTGTCAAATTTTCATCATAGGTTCCTACTCATCAAACATCGATCCACACTAATGAACAACACTAGGAAGCTCCCTCTACCCCACTATCAACTGGTGCCTCAGGGAGTGGACTTAAGCGTAAAAGAGGGGAGCGAAGCAAAAATAAGATGCTAGAGGGTATCTATTACATAACACGAGTGAGTGCAACCGGAGCTACCCTTGGTCATCAGGATGCAGGATGCATGCTGAAAGTATCGTCAGGCCTGCGAATTCGTAGTTAGGGACAACGTCCTGATTACAATTACAAACTGGAGGGTGCTCGATGACAAGACTAAAAACATTCTGTCGATCAAGTTGACATCAAAGATTAAGTTTTCTGAAGGCACAGAAGATCTTGCAAAGAAGAGTACATTGACCTCTATGGCAAAGATGTTCCGCGGATGGAAAGCTGAGTTAAATGTGAAGTTTGTGAAGAAAATTTTGTTTCCAACTAAATTTTCTAGGATAATGAAAGCCCAGTGGACTAAATTTGTTCAGCAAAAGACCACGCCTGAGGCAATAGCACAGAGTGCAGCTAAAGTTAAACTGGCGAAGAAAAATATTTACCCCCATCATCTAGGATCCGATGGATATGCGGGCAAAATGATTGTATAGAAAAAGAGAAGGGAGGAAGCCGCCAAGGCAGGGAGACCTGACCCGCTAGAAGGTTGTGACGATCGTACCAGGAACTGGATTTATGCTCGATCGGAAACAACCGAAGAAGGACAAATAATATACAAATGTCCACAAGCGGAAGAAGTGGGCAAGAAAATCGTGGAGATTGATGCAGAACAAAAGGCTGAAAAGTTCAAGCCTAATAGGGAGAAGGACCAGCTCACTGCTGCACTAGGCAACCCAAAACACCGTGGACGTGTAAGAGCCATCTCTTCACGAATGACCTGGAAAGAGGGGTTCCCACAGGATGCAGCGAGCTAAAAAAAACGTGATAGGTATAAGAAAACTCTTGAAGAGACAATTAAGGCGGAGGTCAAGGCCTCTTTAAAAGAAAATTTTGCAGAGTTGTTTCAAGAGCATCAAAAATTTCTAGTAGAACAGCAAGCTACGAGACTACTCGGAACTGTGCCAACTGAGAACCCGGCTATTGGGCCCACATCGGGTTGTAATCTAGGTAGTGTAGCCTCCACGTCAGGACAAAGATATCATGTAGATGATATTGTGAACCCCACGCCTTGTCGCCTTCACCTCCGGATTGGAAGGACCGAAAATAAGACTGTTGAGATTGTCACTGGTTTTGCAATTTCGAGGCATACCTTCCACTGTAGTCCCATCCCGACTGACTACGTGAAAGTACAAGTTAACGAAGTCATCAACAAAGACTATTTTGATTATGAACTCGATCACAGTAGCCCGAGGGAATCACATTTCTTGGAGAAGCATTAAATGAATTTATCATTTGGCATAGATGTGATATTGTTTTGTGTGATGGGCTACCTACTTCGCAGCCAGCACATCTGAACAGGCCACCACAGCCCACCAAGGGAGAAGAAGATACAACCAACAAACAACTTTCTCCAAAGGATACATTTGACGTACCTTCATCTTCTCTCAAGGGCCGATCAGATTTGACACCGCCAACTTCTCCTTAGGGGCAAGGTACAATTCTCCAGCCTTTCTCCGATGGTCTTACAATTTCAACAGTACAACCTTCTGACAAGGCCCCAACAGAAATGCCCGAGCCACTTCTAAAGGGACCAACAGAAATTGCCGAGCCACCTCTCAAGGGCCCAACAGAAATTGTCGAGCCACCTCTCAAGGACAAAGAGAAATTGCCGAGCCAAACTTATTCAGCTCCTGCACACATCCACCAAGAAATTGCCTCGTACAAAAAACTCCTTCGACAGACACATTAAAGTATCTCCAAGGATTTCAAAGAAAGTCATCCTCCCTTCAAGAGTGTCCGAAGGATGATACTTATTTTATCGAAAGTTGGGAGGAGGATGGAGTATTTTATACCAGAGATGATATAAAACTGCGAAGGAATGATCCAATCTGGCGTAAGGAGGATGTGCCTGAACAATATATGCATGGCAAGCCATTTTTAACCTCAGTGCAACTCAGTAAGCTACATTTTTCAATGAGAAAATTGCATGATTGGTACAGGCAGGCGAGTGCTGTGGGGTTCACTCATGTGCAATTTTATGTGCCCCAAAATGCATTTTGGAGTAGAGACAGAACGCAATCTTTCAGTTTTAAAGATTTATTCCTTGTTTTCCGCAAAGAGAGGCTCGACATCAACCTCCTAACCGTGTGGTGTCTATAAGTCATACTTTTCAGATGTTAAGTGGCATTAAGTTATTAGTATGAGATGTCATACTAATGAATAGTAATTTTATATGTAGAATGGTACATTTAGATGACCATAAGCTGAAGAAACTGCAGACGGAGATCCTCGATCCAACACGGATTGCCCAGGTGAATTTTGACCTAAAGTTCGATAAAAATTCGGGGCAATACAAGGACTTGACAAAGAAGCAATTTGATAAGAAGACAAAAAAAATAATCAAAGAGAGATTGTTGGAAGTGGTGGCATATATAGGAAGGGCGATGCACAACTTTGTTAATGATGGCAAGAAGGATGTAGTGGCCCCATACAATTTTTAGTAAGCTTCGTCACTTCTCTCGACATATATTCTTAAAAAGTTACCTAATATTTTATTTATTTATATAGTGACCACTATATTAATATCGTGATGCAACCAAAGGAGGCGAAAGGGATAGTCTTTGACTCACTCAATTACCCCAAAGAACTATACAAACATTTCATCAAGATTTTAGAAATGTAAGCGTACTTTCTGCATGAATACTTAATTATAGTACAATATATTTCTATTTCATAATCATTTTTTGCATTTGTGTAGTGCTTATAGATTTTACATTAAGCTTGACGGGCCCCATCCTCAAGGAAAAGAAAAGCTAACTCTAAACAATGCTTCATGGGTAACAAAAACATCTCATTTTCAATATGTGGTAGTTCTTGTCTCAAATTTTTGTTTAATTGAGTTTGTTTTTGTTTGAAGTGTCATAAGCAACCTCTCAGCACTGTGCTGTGTGGTTATTATGTCTGCGAGTATCTTAGAATCACTGAACATTATAGAGTAAATCGTGAGGATGTAAGTTATATTATCAATTTGTTTTGTATATTTAAATTAATTGTTATCATTGTTATAGTAATTATCTATCATCTTTTCATTTACAGAAACCGAATATCGATCACGGATGGCCTTTCGGAAGAGACAAGGAGCGCACAGGAGTTGACTCCGTCCGAAGTGATCTATGTCACTTTATCCGTCGAAAGGTTGTTCACCAGGATGAAATCTTTTTTGCATAGGAAAACAATGAATTGTTTTTGTATCCGTATTTGTCTTTGTATGATAGGTTTAAGACTATATAGATGTAATAGGATTTGGTTAGATGTTATGTAATGTGACATGTAAATAAATATTTTGTAAGATATTGTTGTTTATTTGTGTTCTCTTTGATGAAATATTAAATTCTATATATGTTTTGAAACTGTATTCCTGTATAAAATAATTATAAATCCAGTATAATATAACTATTTAAAATAATAAATTATTTGTCAGAAAAATACTACAGACAACTTTCTTAAAGAGCCACTTGCACTAAGACATCTACAGTGCAGACAGTGCAGGCGGCTCCTTAAAGACACCGCTGCACTAATTTCTTTATTGTAGGCGGAGGCTTAAGAAGTCCGCTGCACTAATAGTATTAGTGCAGTGGTGTTATAAAGAAGTTCGAGTGCAGGCAGATCACTAAAATATGTGTATAAATAGATAATTTTTACATGCTCACTAATTACAGTGAAAACCGAAACCACATGTACTGAGAGTTTAAAACTGACTGAAAAAATGATTTTTTTATATTGTTTGGCGCCTTTTCCTTTGCGCCATTCATTCATTGGCCAACCAGCGGCCATGACATCTGGGTGTCGCCGTCACTGCTCATTTTGTTTGGTCTCATGTTGCATCACTCCCTCACAGTGGCGCAGCGTGATGGACACATGGTTCTGGAAATTTGCTTCGTCCACTTCCAGCGGGCGAACAAAAATTGCCCCTACCTAGGGAGTAGTAGCAGAATGAAGTACTCCATGTGTGGTGTGGGTCTCGTGTTCATCCAGAACCTAGTGCTATATCAGTGTAATTTTTGCCATCCGCTAACACTCTATTAATGTGTGTTTGTCATTTCTAATATCTTACTAGTAGACATGAAAATTGATAATATATGTTCCCTAATATTAAGTACTTGTACGTATAAATTTCATCATCCTCGGTAGAAGTACATTTTCACATCCTTGAATACTCCTATGCTTTGAAACGTGTCGCCTGTCCTCAACGACAACGAAAGAGCAAGGGTTCCTTCCCCAGGCCGCGCAACAATTTGTTAAGAGAAAGGGGGATTCCTCGTTTCTAATTCGGGCACTGCAATAATTGAAGGGTCAAGTGAAGGAGCGGCAGTGCCGTGGAGGGCGCATGTGGACGGACGGGGCTCGACCTGTCTTTGTAAAAGTGGGCTGGCCCAGGAGGAGCTCACGGTAAAGCTGGATCCAGTGACAAACAGTGACTTCATGTGGACTGTCTCGACGCCTGGTCGCTTTCCTCGGCACGCCCTCCGAATCATCGTCGTCGTCGAGGGCTCAGGCCTGCCGGGATCGTGATTATTGCAGGCCACCACTTCTGTTCATTGATGTTGGTTTCTCCAATGGTCCTACTTCGTACAGCAAGGAACTGGGGCACAGGGGCGGGCAAGCAGGCGTGTTACCTTGCTATCTGGCGCCTCCATCGCCAGGTTTTTGCTGCGCATCGTGCTTTCTTGCGGTAGCGACGTCCGGGCGAAGCAGACGAAGGCGCCTCCTCCATTTCCGTGCTTTTGCTTTGCAACCATGAGGAACGAATGCGCATGCGCTCCGATAATAAGTCGCCTGGCTATTCTGGTGTAAAAGGACCGACGGGACTGAATAAGCTACCTCTTGTCGATCCACCGGCGCCAACGCCCGCCGCTGCCGCACCCGCACACCGGAGATTCCGAAGCATCCAGGTGTCGCCCGCGTCGATGGGACCGCGCCGCCATTGGAAGTCGCTTCGGCGGTTGCTGATGCGTCTCCCTCGTTCCCGATTCGCCGTTCTCATCACCTGCGTCGCGCCGACGCCGGGTCGCCTTCTCAGCCGCTGCATCCGGTCGCTACGGCGTGGTTCCCATTTCCAGTGATTCCGATGGGTTGCCACTCACGGGTACGAACCGGAGCGCAGGTTCCCATTTCCACTCAAGTTGAAACATCGGGTAGCAACAAAGCTGCTTCGCTCAAGAATGAGAAAGCTGAATTCTATCTCATATTCATGTGTTCAGGTACAGAAATCTCATGATGCTTCGCACGGAAATACACCGTTGCTTGCAGGGCTACATGCGATAGACGATGAGAACAGGGCCATAAAGGAAGCTCTTTCTAAAAAAGGATGGTGAGCTTCAATTTTCTCGAACTATGCTTGCTCGCACGACTTCCAAATTTCACAAATTGAAGCCCGGCTTGAAGAACTATCAAGAGTTCAGACTGCTGCAGAACTAGTGAAAGGTATCCCTGCAGCGGTGGAACTCAGCATTTTATTCACACATATTTAGCACCTGGTTTACCAGGATTCATTTTCCCAATTTTAGCGAGGCTGGTTTTCTAAATTGCAGCTACCTCTGTGTCTCGCAGCAGCTAGAGATCTCAACAGCCTCAGACAAGCATTAGCACCTCCAAAGGATGCGGTCCTTTTTGACAAGGTGCTTGATACCGCACTTGAGTCTGAGCCAAAATCTCCATCTCGATCTCGATCACTAAGCGAGATAAGCATGGATGATGGGGGATTTCCTTACCCAAGTTCCCCCAAAACCAAGGAGATCATTTGTACTGAACTAAGGGTGCCAACTGCCAAGTGAAGGAAATCGTTCCAAGGACGACGGAAATGATGGTGTCGCATCATGTAGTTCACGCCCAGCGCCAATGATACCGTCCATAAAGCCACACCGTGTGAGGGAAGTGGAACCCGCAAGGACGAAGCTGATGCTAGGGTAGATGCGCTTGGACTCGTCCTGAGCAAGCAGAAGGGGAACAGCAGCTTGTTCAAGAGAACTCTAAACAGGTAGGAGAAAGGATACCATGGTTAGTCCTGCTCCTCTTGGAAAGGGACGCCGGGGTGCTCCCTGTGCAGGACCTTCAGCTTCTCTCCCCAAGGAACGGGTACATCCACACATCTCTTCGAAATCAAGCAGCACAGCCTTGCCACTGTCGAGGAGATGTGTGCCATGTACACGATCCGTGGGGAGAGATTTCGACGAGACGGCGTTGAGGAGGGCCGGACGCGCCGCTGCTCCCGACGACATATTGGCCTGGAGGGACTCGGTGACGGTGGGAGGGGAGCGCTGGAGCGGCGAGTGGCGACGGGAGGGGAGTACTCACGGGAGGGGGAGGTGTCGTGCGACCAATATCTAGAAGTGGCGGCTGGTTGTGGGAAGGAAATGGGGAATCGGGGATTTAGGGTTATGGAGTGGGCTGGGCTGAATTATAGTCGCTGGAAGTCTTTTTCGGGCCCGAATTATGTTGACCCTCCTCACGGCCGGGGGCCGCCATTCAAAGGCCCAGGGAGAGCACGAGGACTGGTTTGGTTGCAACGGATGGGCTGATGATTTTCCTCTGGTTTTTTTTTTTTTTGAGAAACATTTTCCTCTGTTCTTTGCCTCTTTGGCAACTACACAAAAAGGCCGGCCTGCGCGAGACGGCGCGAGTCTCGGAAAAGAGCAGCAAGAACACACACTTCTCCCCCAGCCTGCAGCGTGGCTACAAGGTTATACTGAAATCATTTGGATGAGTATCTGTTCTCTACACGAATTTCTCAGATGCCAGACCTATGGTTTCTCTTAGGTTCGCCAATTCTTCATTTTATAACCTTCCTAATGACGTTTGCAACTCTGATCTGATTGACCCGACATCCTGTGAACGGTACCATGGTCGGTGGTGCTAATACGGTTGTTTATGGAGTGTTCATGCCGTAATAGTACTTGGTAGAGGTGAAAACGGTTCAAAGAAAATTTAATGAAAGTTCGGTTAGGACCCTTTTGACAGAGCTTTTAGCTCTTGACTATCAGCCAGAATCAGAGAACCTCTGTCAAATACTGTTTTTTAAAGAAACATTAAAAGATTTGCATGTCAAGCTCTTTTTTCACCCCTAGCTAGTACTAGTAGTGAGTTTACGAAATTGCCTCCTTTAAAAAACGTACTGAATTCAGTAGCCACCTCTGTCCGTTGCGTGAACTAGAGTAATTTCCAATTAGTTTGTATATGCATGTACTGAACGCATTACCTTTTTATACCTCACAGTACAGCTGCTTGAGAATACAGGTAGTGACCAATAGGGATAGAACAAACAAAGACATTGGAATTACACAGGAACATGCCGATCAAAATAGTAAAAACGACCTTTTTATATACAGCCTCTTTTACTTCCCGCTCAAAGCTTTCAGCAAACCCACAAATGAAGGAGGTAGCTGGACACCTCAGCTTAAGAGTGTGGATGGCGAAAAGAAGAAAAATGGCAAGCTAACCTATCCACGACGACCAGTGCAGAAACCAAAGGAAACTGAGGAGGCAATGCCGAGTGGCAGGCGCCAATCAGTACGAGATGTCGATGAGGGCGATCATGGCGTGCGTGACGGCTCCTTCATCCGGTGTCCACTGCCGCGCAACGCGGAGCGAGGCGTATTGGTGGCTCATCCACGGCGACGGCGGCGCCCGCCGCGCGCCGTTCAGGTAGCGCCGCAGCTCGGCGGCGTAGAAGAGCGCCTGGCTCCGGAGCGCGATGCACGCCCGCGGCAGGTGACGCGCGAGCGGCAGCGCGAGGTTGAACGGCCAGAGCAGGAACGCGAACTGGAACGCTTGCATGAACCCGTCGGCCACGGCCGGCACCGCGAGGAGCGCCACGTGAACCGGCATCGAGCGCCGAACACTAGTACTAACAGCTAGCAGAACCACGGCCACTGCCGATGCGAGTGGGCTGACTCGATCTCTACCTTTCCTTGGTCGCCATGAGAGGTTGGTTATACGGCGCCCAGCGAACGCGAGGCCGTGGTGGTCGACAGAGACGTGGCAAGCGCCAAAGATAGGATAGGTACCTTGCTTGCTGCCGATGGCGAGGTGGCTTTGTAATTGAAAACAATCTGGTTGTATGATTGTATCAAACGGATCGAGTAGCTCACCTAGATAACGGGCTCCATCCGCTCCGTTAGCCCCTGTTGCCGTCGATGGCTGGCGCGCACAGATGAACTGGGACGTCCGGCGATCTCCATGCTGTTCCTAGCTCGCGTCCGTTTGTGCCGAGAGATTCCCCCGCCGATGGGCCAATGGCACGTCGATGGTGCCAAGTTGCCAACGGTAGATCTCGACGTTTGCTCGGTGTGTGCGTGACACATGGACCGACTGTTCTTGGTTCGGACCTAACAGTGGAAGGCTAGGCATTGCTTGATGTACTGGCAAGGATATGCGTTGCTTGATGGTAAGCAGCAAGCACCACGTCGTCTTAGTCTCGGTCGTAAACTAGCCTGCACCAATCATCTTCAATTGTGTGTCGCTGAATGACTGTCGTAGGACATACAGTTAACTCTGTGGCCGGACCTGAAATTTTCCACTTGGAAGTGGGAAAAGTTTGCACATCCGTATAAGCGTCTTGACGGCATCAACTGGGCTGGCCCAGAGATGACGTGTGTTTCGTCTATTTCTGGAGCAAGCAAGCTCTGCAAGAAATCAAACGAATGTTCTATTTCTGCAGATGGGAACGAAATCCTTTTCGAAGACGGATAAGGTAGCTGACAGCCCGTATGCTTGATTGGATTATTGGGGCCATGACCACACACACACACACACAGCCTCTACATTCTTACACATATATATAGATTGTTTGCTGTGCATATTCAAGCGATTTGTACGAATCTCGATTCTAAACTGTTACCGTAAGTTAGTGTAGTATTAATGTATTTCAGTGCGGAACAAGAGACATGAATCAACAAGTTCCAGACGGCTGAAGGTTCAAGGATTGGACCAGCTAGATATTTGCGCGGTAGAGATGCCCTGTCTCTGTGCATGTTGGCGTGATGGCATCAGCAAGCGTTGCTACAGAAACGCTCGGCATGCAAATGGCCGGGCAGCACATGGTCGCTTCCCCACAATTTTTCATGGTCCCATGCGTCGCTCCGGATGATTCGGCCTTTGTTGGTCCGAGGAGCCGCTCTTTCAATTCTTTTGTTGGCCTTTCGCAGATCCTTGGCTGAGTTTATGAACGATGATTGCAGGTAGCGTGTGTCATGATTCAATGGACCAAATTGTAGCGTGCGTGTGGCGACTTCTGTCACGCATGAGATGATTAGCAGTAATTTCATTTTGTTTTTTTTAAAAAAAGGGTACTGACAGTACAAGATAAATACAAATGTACGTGTCAAGTGCTGCAGCATCGAGAGTGACGAGAACCAGAAGAAAATGGTAACCCCTTCGCCTCGAAATTACTATACTTAACGAGGATATATATATGCTGTACTACTAATTCTGTAAAGGGAACCACGGGACGACGACAAGCTGCCGGAGTCACGCACGTCGTGGTACGAGCAAGCAGTAGCTGCGAAAAAGAAGGCCGAGAATTACGCACCGGAATGTTGCAGTCGTCCTCCCCTCACCTCACTCTGTTTCGCGATGACGATTTCATGTCCATTTGCTGTTTTGTACGAATTCGAGGAGGACGCAGCTTCTAAACCCATGTTATTACCGTTGGTAATTAATCTCGCCTGAAGGTTCTGGACCGATTTCCCAGAGTCAGACCTTGTGGGTGGAGCCCAGCGGGCCTGTCCGTCGGGACCGAGGGCTCGGCCTGCATTAACAGCCCAAACACCGCCACGTGCTGCACCGTACGCGGGGCGGGGAGCTTGCTCCGACCTGGTTTTATGGTCCCAAAATAACTTTACGATTAGATTCTGTACATGCTAAATTTAATTTAACCAATAATTTCCATATATTCAATTAATTTTAATAATACGAGTATTGCAACGTGGGAACGCAACCGAGTTGTGAGTTGGCCTTCCCTGTTCCTGTCATTCAACACAACCCGCACACTTGGTTAGTGGACAATTCAGGAGATCTGCAAAAACTACGGCGTTTTGTGAATGGGAGTGAGTTGTCGGACGCAGAACAGAGCACGAGAACCTGCTTTGTCGGCCCGCTCCGGCCTCGAGGCTCGATGCTGCCCAAGTCTCTTAAAGCTCAATAGATTTCTGAGGAAAAATCACATTATTTACAAATCACTGTTACAAATAAAAAGCTTCCCGATCTTGCGGTGGTAACCACCCGGCACGCCAATGCGTCACGCAAAAGCAAGCAAGAACAACAGTAGGAGATGCTGAAGTACTCACAAATGTGGAGATGATGAACTACTACTAAGTACTAACCAACAAACGGCAAGAAACAACAGTAGGAGATGCTGAGCTTCACAGAAATGATTCCCCGGTCAGTTCATGCTGAACTTCCTAGAATTTGGGGGAGGAACATCCCCTTCTAAATGGCGCGCGCTTGGCCGTAACGATGGTGCTCAGCTCAGTAGGAGATGCTGAGGAGCGCGTGGCGGATGTACCCGTCTAAGTCGCTGCTGTCCCCGCCGCTCCCCCTGCGGCTGCCCCAGACGGTACTGCGCGCGTAGGCGGCGCGCAGCCAGGCCGCGTGCGCCGCGAGCGCGCCGTAGAACGCGACGCAGGCCTCTGGCAGGTGGCGCGCGGACGGCAGCCAGAGGTTGAGCGGCCTCAGCCACGGCGCCGCGAGGTGGAACGCCTGCAGGAGCCCCCTCGCCGCCGCGATCGCCAGCAGGTGGAACCCCATCGAGTCGAATCGAACCGGCTCCCCGCAGCGGCGCGAGCGCAACCTTCTTCTGCCGGCCGGCCTATCTCATCTGGTGTTCTGGGGAATGAGTTAAGTTGAGGGCCGGATCGGACGGAGACGTCGCTTGCTGCGCGCGCGGTTGTGTGAGTGATTCGCTGCCGGTGAAGCGAGGCAAGGGGTTGCGGCCTTCCCCAGTTGCGACTGCGAGCGCGCGCGGAATGGTATTGGGTTTCGCGAGCAAAGATGGATAAGGGGAGGCAGGCCGCCGGCCCCAGACATGTCATTAGCGGAAGGGAAAAGGGACGCGGCCCACGTGGCCCCTGCACTGTTTTCACCGGTGGCGCCTTGAAAGTGGCCTGGACATGTGGACTAATATGCCAAGTGTGGAGCATCTTTTGTTCTAGTTTCTGAAGAGAGTTTTGAAGGTCTCAAATTTGAACCAGAACATACTCTGAAGTCAAACAACACATATGACATTGACCGTCCCATTCCTTAAACTAAACATTTTTCAAAATATCACAAGAATGCGGATTTTAACAAACTGCTTTAGCCATTTGACTTTCATAAACTTTCAAACACCAGGAGGTGTTTGGTTTAGTAAATTGTAACGTATTCTCGTTACAACGTAATCTAATTACATTTTTTGTTTTAGTCCCCTCCGTAATCAGATATGACGTAATCAAATTCAAAGCTATTCAACTTCGAAACAGTCCCTCCCCCGCCGGAAATCGCCTCCCCGAGGACCTTGACGTCCGTTCGTTCATCTTCGTCATCCTCTGCCCGCACGCCTCCAGCTCAACGCGTCGCCCCTACTCACCGGCGCGCCGCTCCTCCTCCCCCACCACTGCGCACGGCACGCCGCCCCTCCTCGATCTCCCTCGCCTCTTCGTGCAGTGCGCTGCCCCTCCTCGATCTCCCTCACCTCTTCGCGTTGCGCGCCTCCTCTTGACCTCAGCCTCCTCGCCTCTACACGCGGCGCACCGTCCCTGCTCCTAGCCTCAACCTCCTCCACCTCTACACGCGGCGCGCCTCCTCCTGACCTCGGCCTCCCCTCCTCTGCGCGTGGCGTGCAGTGTGCTGCACGATTTCCCTCGCGAGGTTCTTCAGCCTGATGAACGGTGATGAATAAACTTGAAATCCTGCACAAAAGCTCACGATTTTGATAGATTGGTGTCAACATGATGCGCCAGAGAGATGGAAAGGTGGGCGCTTGCGGGATTGAAACGGGCGGCACCGAAGCTCATGGATTTTGTGAGCAATCGACGACAGCTCCAAAACCGAATTGTACATTACAGGTGACAAACCAACCAAACGTTGTATTGAAAAGTTAATCCATTACAAAATCCAACCAAACAAACTCCGTAATTGCATACATTGATTACGATTACACTCTTATTTGATTACGATTGCGATACTGTTATTTGTACTGAACCAAACACCACCCAGGTTCATGCTAACTAACCAGTGCTAGCAACAGGCCAACAAACCAGAAAATCCTGCCTCTAAAGAAATCTTAAAATATGTTACAGCATCCGTAGCAGAAAACGATTGCAATCAGAAGGACAATAATCCTATTGCCATTCTCCTGTAGTAGTGTTGAACTGCAATCCGAATTATCCGGTCTACATGGATTTATCCAGCAAAAATCTATGAACTTCTACGCTAGTGATCGGTACTCTGCATATTTGACTCACATGGATCCATCCAAGCAACTAGGAATTGCTGGTAAGATCACTGTCATCATCGACATTGACTCCAGTCGCATCCGCTTCCTTCACTTCTTGAATCATCTTCAGGACTTGCCAGGCGGTAGGCCGACTTTCTGGTGAAGAACGAACGCATGTAGCAGCTATTTCGATAATCATTAAGATACGGTCACGGTCAACGCCCTCATCCTCTCTTGCTGACTGGATGTAGGTTGGAAGATTGGTTGCGACCAGGACTGAGTGCTGAAGTGGCGGCTTCCCGCTCAGGAGCTCGATGAGGAGGACACCAAAAGCATATATGTCTGATTTTGGAGTTAACATTCTGTTAGACTTCATGTTTTCTGGCGCTCTATAGGCATCATCGTCTTTGACCTCTGATGACTCCAGAAGGACAGACAGGCAATTATCAGCAAGGCAAGCCTCAAAGTCTGATCCAAGCAGAACATTAGAAGCCTTGATGTTTCCATGGACAAGTTGAGACGCTTGATGAATGTACGAAAGACCCTGTGCCATATCTTCAGCTATTTTAAGGCACGATGTCCAATGAAGTGGTTTTGCCCGTGATGACCTTGAACCTGCAGTTCATGAAAGTTAATGGAACTATTAAGCACAATGCAATAGCCAGTAGCCTTCATGTGAGGCAAAGGTCATAAACTCGTTTTCCCATTATATATAAAAAATAATAAGCAAAATACTAGCTATTATATGAATATCCTTCGAATGCATTAAAACATATTGAAACATTTGAGGCACCCACACTCTGCTGACAGATTTTCATGTGGCCAAAATATAAATTTCAATGAACTAATTTTACTGAACGAAGAATGTGTAAGCCAACCACATTCTCATACCAGATTTTCATGCTGTAAAGTTCAGAATTTAACTGGACCATGGTCGGAAGAAAATTTTGAACTTTCAAACATAAAGAAAGCTAACCACAACCAATATAAAGATGCCATGGATGCAACGGGAAATATTAGTGTCGTTATACCATTCCAAATTAGGTCAGTCTGTACAATGAAACTAAGCTGATAAGATACCCAACAAAATCATCATCTTTCATATTTTAAGCAAAGAACAAAGACATAGTCATGGGTGAGAATATAGACCTTATTCTTAATTCTTCATTTTTATTCCTGAATATACATAAATGCTTATTGTCGATGACCAAAAGGTGATACCCATAAAGTATCCCTTCTATAGGTTTTCTAGGGACACCCACATTCTGCTGCTAAATTTTCACGCGACCCGGTCTTCTGGATTTCAATTCGTTTCCATGTTGAGACATGCAGAATTTTTACTCCCTTTCCAAATATTTGACACCGTTGACTTAAGACATCAACTTTGACCATTCGTATTATTCAAAAAATTAATTCAAATGTGTAAACTTATAATTCATAGTTCTAACTACTTTGATAATAAAGCAAATTATAACAAAATATATAATATTCATCAAACTTTTTTGAATAAGACAAATGATCAAAGTTGATGTCTAAAGTCAACGGTGTTAATAATTTCGAAACAGAGGGAGTACTTAAGAAAGGTTGTAGAGAAGGAATGAGGGGCAGAATGCACCCCTATTCATTTATACGTACAAGTACTTATACACGGCAGGAACTGATCAATGGATCAGAACGAGTGAACGCACGTACATGCAGGAGTGCGAGACGTGCGTGCATGCAGCGATCCGTGCGGTGCAAGCCCAAAAGAATAGCTCAGCTCTAACTAACGTCTGCGACTAAGCAATCACATTACAATCCTTTACACACCCCCGCAGTTTGAGCATCTGGCATGCCGATGCATAAGCTGGAACGAAACTCCACAAATAGCACTGATGGAAGTCCCTTGGTCATGATATCGGCGACTTGCTATTCCGTTGGAACATGAAGAACGCGAAGCTGGCCGAGTGCAACTTTCTCGCGGACAAAATGAATGTCCAACTCAACATGCTTAGTGCATCGATGATGAACGGGGTTCTCGGAGAGATAGACGGCTGAAATATTGTCGTAGTAGATAATGGTGGCTTGAGCAATGTCGATGTGGAGCTCTCGAAGTAAGTTGCGGACCCAGCAACACTCCGCGACGGCATTGGCGACGCTGCGGTACTCAGCCTCCGCGCAGGACCGAGACATGGTCGTTTGGCGCTTGGAGGACCAGGAGATCAACGTGCCGCCAAAGAAGACGCAATATCCAGAGGTGGAGCTCCGGGTGTCAGGGCACCCAGCCCAGTCCGCGTCGGCGTATGAGAGCAGGGAGGTCGACGATGATCTGCTGACGTGAAGACCATGATTCAGAGTACCCTGAAGATAACGCAGAATCCTCTTCACAAGAGTCCAGTGAGCATCTCTGAGGGCATGCATGTGCAAGCAAACTTGATTGACGGCATAGGCAATGTCGGGGCGAGTAAGACTAAGATATTGAAGAGCACCCGTGATACTGCGATAGAATTCCCCATCTTTGGCAAGTTCACCATCAGTAGCTGAAGCTTTTGGACTTGTATCGTCTGGGGTTGTAGCCAGTTTGCAATGAGACATGCTAGCACGGTCAATAACATTAGCTGCATATTGTCCTTGGCTTACGAGTCACCTTGATGCCCAAAAAGTGATGCAGCGGACCCAAATCTTTCATTGCAAATGCAGAACGAAGATGGGTAATGACTCACTGTAGAAGACCGCTGGAGGATGCCGTGAGGACAATATCATCAACATAGAGGAGAAGATAGGCAACTTCAGTACCATTTTTGAAGACAAACAATGAAGAATCAGACTTGGTAGAGGTGAAGTCGAGAGACCCAAGATGAGTGGCAAACGTCTGGAACCAGACACGGGGCGCTTGCTTTAATCCATAGAGTGACTTGGACAGTTGGCAAACATGAGTGGGGTGTTCTTTGTCAACAAAACCAGCCGGTTGGTGACAGTAGACCTGTTCGTTAAGTTCGCCATGTAAGAAGGCGTTCTTAACATCGAGCTGGTGCACAGGCCAATCTCTTGAAGCTGCGATCTACAACACAATGCGAATGGACGCCGGCTTGACCACAGGTGAGAAGGTTTGGTTGAAATCAATACCTTCACGCTGATGAAAGCCACGAACCACCCAACGAGCTTTTCGGCGATCGAGAGAACCATCTGGTTTCAATTTGCTGCGAAAGATCCATTTGCCGGTGATGACATTGACACCTGGAGGGCGCGGCACCAGTGTCCATGTCCTATTGTCCTGCAAGGCAGAGAATTCATCGCGCATGGCGTCAAGCCAGGCAGGATCACGTAGAGCAGCACGCACTGTTGTGGGCGGGGAAGGTGGTGTCAACTCGCAGAGGTGCATGTACTTGAGACTCGGCCTGTAGATCCTGGCTTTAGACCGAGTCACCATGTGATGAGGTACTGGTGCCATAGATGACGAAGGCGCAGCAGCTGAGCTGGAGGAGGGCACGATGTCAGGCGCCGTGGCCGAGCCAGTGACTGGTTCCTGCGATGGCCTAGTAGCTCCTGATGAGGACGCCACAGCAGCAGGAGATGAAGGCGGCCCGTGAGGAGCATGTCGTGCCTGATCGCGTGGCATCAGAGTGGCGAGGATGGGGCCGATGTCTGGAGCAGGCCGCGATGGAGATGGCGAAGCATCAGTGTGAGACCGTTGAACCTGCTTGAAAGGGAACTGTGTCTCATCAAAGAAAACATGACGTGAGGTGATCACACGACGAGTGTCAGGATTATAACACCGGTAACCTTTGGACTCAGCGGGAGAGCCAAGAAAAATGCAAGCAACGAAACGAGGTGCAAGCTTATGTGGGGCTGTCGCGGCAGTATTTGGATAACAAAAGCACCCGAGCACGAGCATGTGATCATAAGCTGGTGGGCAGCCGAACAGAAGTTCGTAGGAGGAGGTGTTGCTGCGAGCACTGCAGGAGCGTCGGTTTAGTAGATATGTAGCAGTGGCGAGCGCATCAGGCCAGAACGTCGAAGGGACACCGGCGTGAAAGAGGAGTGCACGAACACTATCATTGAGGGTGCAAAGAACGCGTTCGGTACGACCATTCTGAGGCGACGTGTAAGGGCAAGAAAGTCGGAGAACAATGCCGTGTTGTGAGAAGAACGAGCGAGCAGCGTGATTGTCGAACTCCTTGCCATTGTCAGTTTGAAGACTAATGATAGGCAGACGAAATTGTGTGCGCACAAAGGCGTGAAACGAAAGCAGCGTCGCAAGTACATCAAACTTGTGCCGCAACGGGAAAGTCCAAGCAAAATGAGTGTAGTCATCAAGAACCACTAAATAATACTGATAGCCGGAGTTGCTCATTATTAGCGAGGTCCAAATATCGCAGTGTACAAGTTGAAATGGAAAAAGAGCAACATTATTTGAATGAGAAAAAGGCAGCCGTACGTGCTTGCCCAAACGACATGCGTGGCACGTATGACTGTCAGAGGTGCTAGGATGAAAATCAAAAGTCTGTAAAATGCGATGAAGAGAAGCTCGCCCCGGGTGACCAAGCCGGGCATGCCAGAGATCAGTAGAGCAATCGGCGTGGAAGCTGCGATGTTCTGTGGGTGTTGACGGAGCAGGGCGCAGTGGATACAGCTCGCCGGACGAGTCACATCGGAGTAGAACTATCCTGGTAAGAAGATCCTTGATGGAAAAACCAAAGGTGTCAAACTCAACAATGACATTATTGTCGCGAATAAGAGCACGAACTGAAATCAAATTCTTGATGAGATGGGGCGAAACAAGAACATGATTAAGATGTAAAGGAGACGAAGATGTTTGTAAATTTACATGGCCAGACTGGGACACCGGAATGGGAGCGCCATTACCCACAATGATATGAGTAGGAGGGGGAAGGGTGTGGAGAGATGTCAAGTTACCAGGGTTGTTCGCCATGTGTGTCGAGGAGCCAGTTGCCCCCTCCATGAGGGACGTTGGCCGGCATGCCATGGAGGGCAGAGAACAGTGCAGGGGGCATGTTGGAGGATGTAGCCGGTGCACGGTAGCTATGCATGTCAGCGAAGGCCGGTGGTGTAGAAGTGGCCATCATGGCATGGGTCGGAGCAAGACCCGGGCGAGGTCCAAGTAGACCAACAGGAGGAGCACGCCACTGAGGCATGGGCCACGCCTGAACAAGACCGGTCCAGGGGTTGGGCTGATGGCCCCATGAAGGAGTCGAAGCTGAATGCGTCGGAGGATGTTGCGCGGAATTACCGCCGGTGCCAGAGCCGCGGTTGCGTCCAGCACCCGACCTGCCCTTGTTGCCGCCACCACCGCTGCCACCACCACCTGTGGCAGGTGGAACATTGCCGGCCGTATTCGAACTGGGCGGCCGGGTAGTAGTGGTGGGGGTGGCTGCCATGAGCGCCGTGGCGGCCTCCATCTTGGCCGTTTGAGCTAGACGCGTCTCATGCTGCAGCAGGTACGATCTGGTGAAAAAAACGAAGGTGGAGGCACCTTAGATGTCAGGACGGAGATGGTGTCGCTGAACTTCCTGTTGAGGCCGCGCAAGGTGTTGATGACGAGGACAGTGTCCGTGACCGGCGCTCCGACGTCGAACAGGGTGTCGACGAGCGTCTTGAGTCGACCACAGTATTCGGTGATGGACATGTCGCCCTGATAGAGACTGTGGAACTCTTGTTGGGCGTAGACGGCGCGCTGAAGACTGTTGTCAAGGAACAGGCCACAGATGGCCTGCCAAATGATGGCGGCTGTGGGATTGGCGCGCATGACCATGTTCCGATGCTCTGACGTCAAGGTCGTGTACAGCCACGTGACGATGGAGGAATCAACTTGGAGCCACTCCGGGTCATAGTGCATGAGGGCAGCGTCCATAGTGCCGTCGATGTGATCGACAAGGCCGAACTTCTTGAACGTGAGCTCGAAGAACTGATGCTAGGCGGAGAAATTACCGTCGTCGAACCCCAAGGTGATGGGAATGTGGGCGTGAATATTCACCAGAGAGACGGCGGAGGCAGAGAGAGGTTGTGGTGTATTGGAGTCGGCGAACGGATTAGTGGCGCCCGAGTGAGAGGAGGGAGAAGACGGATTGCTGGACGCCATAGAAGCAGCGGAAGAGTTGAATCCGAGTTTAAGAGGATACCATGTAGAGAAAGAATAAGGGGCAGAATGCACCCCTATTCATTTATATGTACAAATAAGCAGAAACTGATTAATGGATCAGAACGAGTGAACGCACGTGCACTCAACGATCGATGCGGTGCAAGCCCAGAAGAATAGCTCAGCTCTAACTAACGTCTATGACTAAGCAATCACATTACAATCCTTTACAAAGGTAAATGCACCCAAGGCCACTAATAATCTATACTAATTTAGTAAATGTAAAGGCAAATACCAGAACAGTTCCAGCACGAACTAACTCATCTCTCCAAGGAAGATAGCATGTGATGAGACATTGTGGTAAAAGGATCAGCATTAAACGAAGAACAAACACGCACCATGTACGAGAGAGTAGAGGCTGCCGTTGGGCTGGTAGTCGTACACTAGCAACAGCTCCTCCTTAGCCTGGAAGAATGCCAGGAGTGGCACAAGATTCGGATGCCGCAGGCGCCCAACAACATCCATGTTCCGCTCGAATGTTTCCGCTTCCAGCGCTGCCGGGCCAATCTTGGCTGCGTCCAACCGCTGCACAATGACCACAAGCCTGCCGTCGAGCCCCGCCTTGTACGTCGTCCCCACGCTCTCACGGCCAAGCACCTCTGCCGACGCGCGCATCAGCTGCTCGAAGTTGTAGCTCGCCGCCTCGCCCGCGCAGAATGTCCAGCACCCGCTTCGCTCCAGCCTTCGCGCCTTTTCGTCGGGTACCATAATCGCCGCGGTCTCCTCATCGCGCACACACTCCACGTAGCCAATGTCAGCATTGTCGACCCTGCTCACGTCTGACACGGCAGCGCTCTTCTTGGGGCTCGGGTACGCCACCGACCTGGGACGCCTCCGCGAGTTCTTGCTCCTCTTCATCGCAATCGTGGCGCAAAGAAGCAGGGCCAGGACTGCCCCCACGGCTACAGCGATGGCCACCTTTGTCAGCCTCCTCACTCTGTTCGCTCGCGCATCGGACGCATCCGGCATGCTCAAGCCTTCTCGCTGCGGGCCGCTGTCACTGGCAGCAGCGCTATGCACCGGGGGCGCCGCGGAGCTGTTGCTGCCATCTCCGTGGAAGAAGAGGAGGTGGCACTCGCGGCGGACGACCTCGCCACATAGCTTGGGATTGCCAGCGAACGCGGCGGCGCCCATCTGGGTCATGACGGGCGTGACCGACACGGGCCCGGAGAAGTCGTTGTGAGATACGTTGAGCACCTTGAGCTCCGACTGGTTCCACGGTGGGAGGGAGCCGTTGAAATGGTTGGCATCGAGGCGGAGGAACGTGAGATGCGGGAACGCGGCCTCGATCCCGAGCGGGAGCGTGCCGGACAGTCTGTTCCCGGACAGGTCGATGGAACGCAGCCGCCGCAGCGAGGCGAGCGAGGCCGGGAACGGCCCCGAGAAGCGGTTCCCCGCGAGGAAGAGCGCCTTGAGGTTGCCAAGGTCGGAGAGGTCAGGGACCGGCCCATGGAGCGCGTTGGACTTGAGGCTGAGCACGCGCAGCTCGGAAAGGCAGGAGAGCGTGTGGGCCGCGAAGGTCCCGTGGAGGCCCGCCGGCTCGAGGACGAAGCGGGTGACCTGGCCCGACTTGGCGCAGGTGACACCCGGCTGGGCGCAGAGCGACGCGGCCGGTGGTGCGCGCAGGTGGGAGGACGGGTCCGCCTTCGCGATTAACAGGGCGAGGAGCGCGGCGGCCGTCGACGAGCTCGAGGCCGGGGCCACCGCTTGTACCAGCGTGGGCTGCGAATGCGGTGCGGCGGGGGTCGGCGGCCTCTTGGCCGGCGCCGCGGACGGGACCGGCGTCGGCAGCGTGGGCTGTGGATGCGATGCCGCGCCTACATGAGCTCTAGACGCGCGACAGCTCCCGTCTGCGAAGTGCTCGAAAGTGCCATCTGCTGCGTTCGTCGACAGTTAAGAGTGTAAATAAATGTACGTAAGTTTAACTTTAAAATTTGTTTAGTTCAAAAAGACAAACTAAGTTTCTAAAAATTCTCACCATTTTTTAAAAAAATAGTTTATTTTTAAAAATTAAAGAGCTTTAGAGGGTAACCTTACGATGATTAATTTTCACCTCTAAGCCTAGCGAGCAAAATACCGGCAGGTTTATGTGGTTTTTTTTTTTTTGTCTATTCGCTTCAAGCAGTTGATGGGAAAAAAAAGGGAGAACCGAATGGATGAACGCATACGTGAATACTACAAGAAAATTAGTTTTCGGTAACCAAAATATTTGATCATTATATATGTAAAATTATTTACTATAACTCTTTTATCACTAAAATATTAGTTGTATTTTGATCACTAAAATCTTGTCACTATAGATAAATAATAACTAATAATTAGATATGTTGTTCATTAAAACTATATAGCAACTAGAGAATCTTTGCTAACTAAATATATTTATCAAATAATAAGTATATATTTTAGTCACAAAAATTTATGTCAACAATAAAAATCAAATCTTAGTCACTATTTGTTAATTTTCGGTGACTAATTTTTTTTTTCTTTCAAAACTTAGTGATTAAAAATCTACTATTTTTATTGCAGTGGAATAGGGGCTACAAATACGGCCATCTTTCCTTCCGCATGGGCTGCCAGACACGTTTTCCTTCTTGTGCAGCTGGGAACGATTTTTTTTTCCTCTTTTTCCCAACCGCGTGGGCTCCAGCTGGACTGTGGGTGCGATCATGCAGAGCATGGAGGTGCGAATGTGTAAAATTCCAGCAGAGTATAAGCCAATTCGTTTTTTAACTGGGTGCGGCCGCACCCAGTGCGTACAACGTAGCTCCGCCCATGGTGGTGACGAGGTGCAACAGAAGCAGGAGGAAGACGGGGAGGCGGCGGCGGCGGCGGCGGGGTGGCATTGCGGCGTGGCTGGGGGGTTTTGGGAGGTGTTGGATTTCAGTGGCGTGGCGGTGCCGTGGCTTGGGGGGGCTGTGGTGGAAGCGGATCCGCTGCCGTTGGGTCGTCGGTAGGCAGGCCTCAGCCGCACGCGGCAGCGATGCGGCCGCACGACAGCTAACCCCCGCGCGGCCGGGGTTCGTGGTTTGCAGCGTTGGTCGCGGTCGACTCGGGAGCGAGCTCAGCGAGGAAGGAAGGGGTCAGAGTGAGAGTGTGGTAGCGGGAGCACGTGGGTGGTCTATGGAGTTTAGCGAAGTGGTTGGAGGTTAAACGCGCATACTCCCTCCTGTTAAAAAAAATCGTTTTGAACAATTTTGTTCAAATATTAAGAATATAAATTTTAAATAAGTTTTAACTTGTTCAGTTTAAAAATATAAAAATTATATGATTAGATTTGTTTTGAAAAATAATTTAATAAAAATATAAAAATATTATTTTTTAATAAATTTTTTTATGAAATATAAAAGTCAAATTTATGTTTAAAGATCGTGTAATTGTTCGAAACAACTTTTTGTTAAACCGGAGGGAGTATCTCGGAGCCAAAAGAGCACGGTAAGTCCTCTCTCTCCATCTCAGATTTCATCTTAACCTCTTTTAAGTTTTTCAATCCTCGCTTTTCAATGCATTTTTTCAATTCTTAACACATTTTTATCTCCATATTTCTCCTTTTGTTTTCATCGCATCTTATTTATTTCACTTCTACTTAATTTTTTGTGCCCCTAAAATGATAAGTACAAAACTCTGTTTTTAAATACTTGTCAATGTTGATTATTCTACAAATTGTTTGACCACTCGTCTTTTCTATAATTTTTTGACATATAAATATAAAAAATGTACATTTTCAAAGTATATAATCTTATTATGTTATTTATAAGTTAATTAATTAAATATTTTAAAAATTATAATTAGTCAAAGTATAAATAATTAAAGTCAAAATTGTTAAATATTTATAAACGGAGGTTTGTAATTTGAAATGGAGTACTTATGTACTGTGACCTTTTGAATTTTAAACACCCTTGCACGTTGATGCTGGCGACCCCAGGGTGCGGCAGTAGTGATTGGGGCCCAGTGAAGATGAGTCAAGCAGGTCTGTAACTCAATTTTTTTCAGATTAACTAATTTTTTTTTTAAACGTCCTTCCGTGCCCGTGCATGGTGTACAGTGGACTAGGTTATTTTTTTTTTGGAAAACAGTGTACTAGGGTTTCGACGGTGTAGGAAAGCTGTGCACGCACGTGACGAAGGCCAGAACAGATCTGAAGCTGGGCCTCTTGGCTGCATGTCTACTACTTACAGCCCACAAAGCCCAAAGGCTGAAGCTAACCGAACAATTGGGGGGGCGGACTGACGGGGCACTTGCGTGACACTGGTTCTTGCTGCACCGAACACCGGGCCAGACAAATTTCAGGCCTGACACAGCGACAACTGGTGACATTTCATTAGTCGCCGAGCTTTCAAAATTCACGCCCTCCCCAAAAGAAAAGAAAAAAAAATCCGACGCTTTCCTCCTCACTGTCACACACGCACAGGTTCATGCAGAACCACCGAAAATTCCCGCTCCCGTCAAAATAAATAAACAAAAAAATATGATGGACCGGCTGGAAAGAAAGAAAGGGATGCGCGACCGACTTCCATCTGCCATTATTTAGATAATACTATAACCCGTTCCCTTTTCCATCGTCATCAGTTGCTTGAATGCGTCGCAAACATGTGCTTCGCCTTCGCTCGGAACGTTAGGAGCACCTGCTAGCCCGAGCCCGACCTAATACAGTAAGCTGAAAAAAGGGTCCTGCTACTCCTACCGGTTTTTAAATGCGTGTGACGGAACAGTGCCGCCTGAAAACGATGTGATGGCGCACCTGCTGATGATACGCTTTCCGTTGCGTGAGGAAACGGCAGGATGAGTCGAGTCGAGCGCACGGGGGCCCGGTTTGTTGGGCCTGCCTGCTTGGGATCTCACACGACGGATTCAGCCCATGTAGGAGTACCAAGATACTGGGATACGAAAACGTTCATCAGATCGAGCGCTCCAGCAGGACGCGTCTGAAACTCTGAATTTGAGCCGCGTCCCCAAAGGCCAAACTCGAAAACGAATGGATGATCAAAAAGTCAGATTCATGTTCCCACTTCCAACTCGGGCCGTGTCCCACATGCTGCCGCCATACGCGTCGCATACCAGCATGTCGTACGATGTGCTCATTCAGCTTCACCGACATTCATATTCATACAAGAAGTGACCAGGTGGCGTGGCAGCAGTATATAAAAGCACGGAGCCACCGCACTGACCCGTCTCGCACCAAGACTTTGATCCCTTTGGTGCGCCTTGCCCGCACGGACAACGTGCCGCGGTAGATTTCGGGCAGCTAATCGGCCACTGATTACAGAGCAATTAGTAGGAGTACAAAGCTCGCCTCCCTCGCTCGGGCTGCTGACCAGCTCCCAGCCGTGACAAAGTCCCCGACGACCTTTCCTTCCTTGAATCCTTCCCCCCACCAAGGAACTTCCTGCTCGATTCCCTCCTAGCGTCCCTGCTCGTCGCCAGCGCCACCAAGTCCAACCCGCCCTACGCTCGCGTCCGCGTCCGTTTCCGCAGCATCATCACCACCCAGGCAGCGGCGGCGGGGGACGAGGAGAGATGAAGTCTATGGGCAGCCGCGACAAGCTCTCGGCGGCGGCGGCGGCGTCGAGCCAGCGGCGCGTGCTGGCGCTGGTGTTCGCCTCCTGCTTCGCGTTCGCGACGTTCCTCACCTTCCTCTACACGGCGTCCCCCTTCACGTCCGCGTCGGGCGCGGTCTCGTCCGGCTCCAGCTCCGGCGCTTCCGGTGCCGGGTCGGGGTCCGCGCTGCCGCTGCCGGTGTTCGACGCGCTGGTCCACTTCGCGTCGATCTCGAACGCGACGCACCGGATGTCGGACGCGGACATCCGGGCCATCTCCGGCGTCCTCCGCGCGCGGGCGCCGTGCAACCTGCTGGTGTTCGGGCTGGGCCCGGAGTCGCCGCTGTGGCTGGCGCTGAACCACGGCGGGCGGACGGTGTTCCTCGACGAGAACGAGTTCTACGTCAAGTACCTGGAGCCGCGGCACCCGGGGCTGGAGGCGTACGACGTGTCGTACACCACCAAGGTGCGCGACTCCAAGGACCTGCTGGCGGCGGCTCGGGCGGCGCGCGGGAAGGAGTGCCGGCCCGTGCAGAACCTGCTCTTCTCCGAGTGCAGACTCGCCATCAACGACCTGCCCAACGACCTCTACGACGTCGCCTGGGACGTCGTCCTCATCGACGGGCCGTCCGGGTGGAACCCCAACTCGCCCAGCCGGATGCCGTCCGTCTTCACCACCGCCGTGCTGGCACGCTCCGGCGCCACCGCGGCGAAAGGCCCCACCGACGTCCTGCTGCACGACTTCCAGTTCCAGCTCGAGCAGGTCCTCGCCAAGGAGTTCCTCTGCGACGAGAACCGCGTCGCCGGAAGCGGCACGCCGTCGCTCGGACACTTTGTCATCCGCGGAGACGGCCCGCGCGACGCCTTCTGCTCCGCGTCGTCGTCGGACGAGGACAAGATCCGCCGCCGCTTGAAGTAATTACTGCTACTCCGTAGTCAAACTGCTCTCCATTGGGATCACTACTACTGATTAGCCTTCCTGGCGAATCTCCGACTAGTGCTCCTCTCCTCAGTCAAGACCCGTTACAGAACAGCAGTAATTATTTTTTTTCTTTTTCAGTTTCTTTCTTGCATATATATAAATGTTTGTTGTTTAGAGGGCAATCCATCCTCGTGGTATGATTACCTGGATCACAAAAAAGAGAAGTGATAATGGAAAATTCTGATCTTGTAAACGGCGAATCGGATGAGGAGCAGCAGCAGTCCTTCCGATTTGGTGGCCGGTGGTGGCGAGCAGATTAGCAGAAGCAGCAAGGACGAGGTGTAGTGGTTGGATCCAATTGCTTCACTTTTTCATTTCGATGCCGTGATGTCCATGTGTTCGTTCGCCATTCCAGGCAATAAAGCATGATCCGATGCCGTGATGTGCATGTGTTCGTTCTCCATGGAGTCAGCACAGCAGATCAGGGAGGCGCTCGCTGTCGCCGCTGATCAGCATCAGCCTGTACTATACCGTGCGTGGCTCGGTAAAGATAACCCTCTTTTGCAGCAACGTCGGGTCCGACACTCCGACCGCTCACCAACTCCGGCCGCCATCTCCCACCGGAAACGGAGAGCTCGTGCCGCCACTTTCTCTCTGTCTTCTCCGGTTGCTCCCTCCTCCTTGCCCCAATAGCAGCAGCATCCTGATTCCTGACCGCGTAAGCCAAAACACACGCACGCAATGTGTAAGCACACGCCAGAACGTAACCGCGTACGCCTCGTGACTTTTTCTTTGGGATGTCAAAAGGCTGCGCCAAAATTTGTCAGTCCCAAACAGCCAAACCGCGCTTGGTCCGAACCCTGAAGTCTGAACACAGTGACGGCGCACCGCGCGGCGCGCGCGGGGCCAGTTTGGCGAAACTGACCTTGCACGTTAACGACCAAACCTTTTTCAGGTCGATTGATGATCCGTTGACACTGTGGCGACGCTGCTGTTAACTGTGTCGCTCCTCCGATGCGCTGGGCTTGCCGCCTGTCTCCTACACTGGAATTCACTGTAACAGAGAACGATTTTATTATGATGTGATCCGGCAGGGCACGCCACGAGCGATCGACGTTACAGGCTGGCCCACGGCGCCACCCATCTCCGGTGACTTTTTTAGGCAAGCCGAAGCCGATTTTTTTCGGACTTTTCGCGGGGTGACATGCAAACCACCGGCTTCCAACCCCCCCCCCCCCCCCCCTAACGTGATCAAAGGTTGTTTGTTTAAGAGGAATTGGGGATTTCGGTCTGTGATACATCAGTGACAACGAACCTATCAAAGCGAACTTAGGGGACTTTAATGTTTGGTCATTAGTGCTCGTCAGCATAATTTATATATTATAAAATATTCTAACTCCACTGTCAGGTTTCACTACAGGATTCCTGTCATTCAAGACTTGAGAGCATGGTGTTGAAGGCTACTGTTGAGAAGAGAAGACGACGTGAACGTTAAACATCAGTACCAACCGTGGTGTTGTGCCGATGTTTGGTCTTGAGTTTAGCCGCCTCTAATTCTTGGCGTTAACCAGAAAACATGATGGCTAGGAGTAGCCGAGCTTCCCAACAGATGTCCACAGGCACGAACAAAAATCCATTCAGAGTGACTTCTTTTTCTGTAAACAGTTCAGATAGAAATGGACGTGCACGATTCATCTAGGCATTGTTGTCCCCAACACGTTTTACCGCACTGATCAGTTTGCCAATCATTGTCAGTCACAGCCTACTCCTGTTCGGTACCAATCCACTACCACCTACCTACAAAAAAATTCAGCTGTATTCTGGGAATTCTTATTCTGATCAGAAAAGACCATATAACTTGATTGATGTGGCGGCTAAATTCTGGTACAGAGGGTTTTCCAATGATCAAGGTTTTGAATCAGTTCAATCTAGGTTCGCAAATGACAAGTCGGAGTTTGTTCGCGTATGCAGCAAGGGCTTCTTTTATTTTATCCGTCATGGTCAACGAGTCATGATATGATCTGTTTGGAATGGTACAGAAGCATGTGCTTGTCGTGGATTTCTTGAATACAGAGCACATGATTCTTTCAAAGTAGTTTTGAGCATTTTTTTAATCATGTTCCACTTGTATACCTAATTGATAGAATACCAGGAAATTGACGATGTAGAAGCTCAAGTAGTTAGACGCGGACTGACTGAATTCGATTTGACACCGACAAGTCCCCTGGTGTAATTGCTCAGTTGACTATACTCTTATGATTATACTCCTAGAATTTCGTTTCTGATATTGAGATGTTCCAGGATGGGCCATTGGGCTGCAATAGAATCTGGGCTCGTATATTGGGCTTCAACTGGCCTAGAAAGCGCTCCAGTGAAATCCGTAGCACCCTGACGAGAGAACGTTACCACCATTTCCCTGGTTAGGTCCATTCGGAACACGGTAATTTTCCCCCTTTTTTTTTGTCTTTTTTCTGTTTAATTAAATTGAACAATTTCTTTTTTAGATTGATTCTGAAATTTATGCGCTCCAAAGGGGCTAACAACTACGACTAGCATAGGCACCAAAGAGATGAATGTATGCATACACTGCTTCTTGTTCCAATATCAGTTTCCTTATGTAAACATCAATTGCAGTAGTGACGAACTTAGCAAAGCTAGCTGAATTATACATGTATGCAAAAGCAAATTCGGCAGTTTCTGTAAACATATGAACCCATTTTGCAAGCTTTATGTACATGAGCACCTATTATATGGGTATTTATAAAACAGCGATCGCGGCGCTGCATTTTTTGTTTTGCCAATTGCCAGGTGATCACTGGCCGAAGCCAGTCACCATGGCTGTTGACGGCCTAGAATCATGCCGAGATTGCTCACGCGCTGCTCTTCTTGCCGTCACCTGCAATGTTGCCGAGGAATGGCAAGTGAGGCTTGGCCAGAGTGCGCTTCAGAGACTTCACTGATAGTGGGCTGTCCTTGGCCTGTTCGTTATGCAGAAAAATTAGACAAAATTTCTAGTGCTAATAATATAGGTTGACATGATGGTAAACTAAATAAGCTGACAAGGTTGGAAGAACAATTACCATGAGGCAGGTTCCCTGCTGGACATTGCAGATGGGGTAGTCATGTGGGCAGCAGCTGTAGTGGTCGTCGCAGCAGGTGGCGCCCTCGAGCGGGCAGCAGCCCCAGGCGTAGCAATACTTGCCGTACTCGTAGATGCAGCAGCAGGTGGTGCTCTCCGGGCAGGTGTAGTAGCTGTCGCACACGGTGGGCGGCGGGGCGGGGGACGGCGGCGTCGGCCCGGGGTTCGGGGGGTTCTCGCCCGTCTTCACGGGGTACGACGGCTCGACCGCGATGCCGCACTTGCCGCTGGACGCCTTGATGTTACGCTCCATCCGGACGTAGCCGGACTCGCCCCAGCTCGTGCCCCATGAGTTCTTCACGATCCAGTAGTCCTTGCCGTTCTCCGAGCCGTAGCCAACGGCGGTGACACCGTGGTCCAGGGCTGTTCCACAGGTTCCAGTGAAGATACCCTGAAGGATCAGGAAATGGAAGTCAGTGCATGCCACGGATGTGCACTCTGATGGAATTATCATGGAAATGACACTGAAATATTGACAATGAGCAATACAACCAGTAGTGCAAAAAGGTGGGAAACCGGCTGCCGGGTTGGAAGAGAAGTTTTTTATGTTACTCAGGTAGAGAAATTCTGGTTAAATCTGTCCTTTCTGCAATGTCGACTTACTTCATGACAGCTTTAAATTGTCGGCCTGAGCGACAAAGCAAATTGACAGATATAGACGGAGTTTTCTGTAGAGAGGAGAAGATCTAGACAAGATCAAGGGAGGTCACTGTCTGGTTAAGTGGAATATTTGCATCAGACCTAAAAAGCTTGGGGGCTCGAAATCAAAGACCTAGATTGTTTTGGTCGAGCGCTGAGGCTTAGGTGGCTCTGGTATCAAAGAGATGTTTATGATAGACCTTGGAAACTTATCCTTAAGCATAAAGACAAAGTGGATAGAGAGCTCTTTTTTAACTCTACTGTGATTACAGTTGGCAATGGGAAAAGAACACCATTTTGAGAAGGAAGATGGCTTAATGGAGCTTCCCCAAAAGAACTTACACCCAATCTGTCTTAGGAGGCAAGATGCAAGTTCAGATCGGTATACCAAGAGCTACAAAATCTTAACTGGATCAAAAACCTCCGGACTCTCTCTAATGATACTTTAGTTGATAAGTTCGTGCTGCTTTATGGACTCATAAACGAGTGGCATCTAACAGAAGAGAGAGACCAAATTAGATGGAAATGGACTAGCACTGGAGAGTACACCACGGCCTCTGCATATGAAATTCAATTTTTGGAAAGTTACCCGGATTTCAGAGCTTCCACTTTGTGGCAAGCAAAAACAAAGTCAAAGTGTCGGTTCTTTGCATGGCTTGCTGTACACAATAAAATTCAAACGGCAGACAACCTGGCGAAGAAAAACTGGCCACACACTCCCTACTGCTCTCTATGCTATTGCGAGTTGGAAACCACAAAACACTTACTAACGGAATGAAATTTCACCGAAGCTGTTTGGAACAACATAGCGCAAAGATTGCAAATTCAACCGCCACTCAAGCTTTTCTGGAAGCAAGGTGTCAAGCATTGGCTGACTAATATTGAAGGTTCTGGGTCTAAATCACAACAAAGACAGAATGCAGGGTATGTGTTCTTCAGTTGTTGACATATTTGGAAAGAAAGAAATAGAAGAATCTTTGAAGGAAAAGAGAGTTCGTTCATGCAAGTGTCCAACATGCTTTTAGACAATATTAAAGAGTTTCAATCTGCCATGTTTCAGTACTGAACATTATTAGTTGGCCATGATTTAGTAGTTTTGTTGCTTCTCTCGTTGTTAGCTTGTTGTATATATTAGACTATTTGTTTTCTTCTCCTTCTTAATGAATGGCAGCGCTCCTGACTTTTTTTCAAAAAAAATATTGACAATGAAAGACAGTTTCAGAATGTCTCGTTGAACTTTGCCGATTCGCAATAGAAGTGGACAACAGGGCAAGCTACCACTTCTTCCACTACTGGAGTACTACTTATCATAAGGAACACATCAATTTTGCGCCTACAAAGAGCGGACACTGAGTGGCAAAGGATCTTGAATTGTGCAAAATGGGTGGGTCACTTAATAATTGTAGTCCAAACTATTTCAGAGGTATGCACAAGGTATCACAATTGTCCCTAGCAACTGCAACTTGCAACTGGGTGACAGCAGAATCATTCCTTCCTATGAAATAATACAGACTAAAGTGACATGAAACTTTAAGTGATTTGTTTCAAAAAAGAAACTTTAAGTGATTAGGTGGCCAGACCTAACATGTCCATCTATTTTATCCAAGGCACGATGGCAGACGCTCCTAATCCATCAATTGAGATGGATGATCGCAGTGACTTACTGTCGCCTACCGAGAAATTTTTTCTCTGCAACTCAACCATAGATGTTCGACACATGGATTCCATCAGCAGCAAGGGTTATTAGTGGCGCTTACCGAGCTGTAGAGCTGAAACGCTCTGCCACCAGCCTCGATGGCGACACTGACGGGCTGGTTCGCGACCGCCTTCTGCAGGCTCTTCTCACTGTTCGGGGTAACGTCTTCGTAGCTGTCGATCGTGACAACCTTTGCGTTTTTCTGCGGTGAGCCCAACACACAAAACAAGGTTAAGAAACAGCGATGCTGTCTCTTAAGAAAGTGATCAAGGGAACTAATGAGCTAATTGGCGAGAAAAGTAGTACTACTCTACCTTGTTGGCATCACAGCGGTTGTCCCTAGCCTTGTACGGGTAGTCCGCCTCCGTGTCGACACCGCCATTGTTAATGATGAACTCAAACGCGTAGTCCATCAGACCTCCGTTGCACCCCTCGTTGTACGAGGTGTCGCAGTCGACCAACTCCTGCTCGGAGAGGGAGATCATGTCGCCGGTAACGATCTGGTTGATGCCTTCGACAGCTGCAATTGCTGAGAAAGCCCAGCAGCTCCCTGGAAACCACCATGGGGCGAAGAAACTGGTTATTGGAGTTCATTATTTTGGAGCGAAAAAGGAGTACTGGGAGTGGTTCGATGAACCAATTTCTACCACCCTTTTTATCAAAACCACAAAGTCAAGTCCACTGGATCCGCTCTTTTGTCCTTTTTTTATCGATACATCGTTCGATTATATTTGTCACACAACACTAAGTCTATGCTTATGTTGTAATTCTTATAAAAGTTTAGCTTAAACAATATCTGAAGCGTCGATCCCTATGCTTCGAATTTAGAACTCTCTTCTGCCGTCCGTTCGAGGGGAGAAACAGTCAAACAGATGCATGCACATGGAAGAATGAAGGAAGCAAAGATGCAGATGGATTACGGATGGGCGCTCACCGCAGCTTCCCTGGTCCTTGACCTCGGCGACGGCGCCCTTGGTCCTCCAATCGACGGACTCGGGCAGCGCCTCGTTGTCATCCGCGTGGTACCTGGAACTGACCTTCCGCTCCCTCCACGGCGCGGCCCTAAGGCCGAGAAACGAGGCGCGGTACTCCTCGTTGGTGAGGTCGGCGAACCGGTTGAGTCCGAGGCGGAACGAGTGCACGCCGGCGTCGGCGGCCGCGTTGTGCGCGTCGACGTACCGCAGGTTGTCCTTGAACACCTGGTACCTCCTCTCCTCCTCGCCGAGGCCGTTGTACGCCTTGCCGTGGCGCGCCATCCACTCGGCGTACATCCGCCGCGTCTCGGCCTCGCTCCGCTCGCCGTACGAGACGATCGACATGTCCAACGCCGCCGCCGCCGCCAGCGACAGCAGCAGAAGCAGCGCTGCCGCCGCCGCGAACGGTGTTTTGGAGGAGGTTCCCATGACCGCGCCGCTACGTACAGTACGACGATTCCGGGGGAGTGACTAGCGGAGGTGAGGTGTAGGTGCTGGAGGTCTTCTTTTCCTTCGTTTCCGTGGGGCGGCCGTGGTGGTGTCGCTTTATACAAGTGGGGGCGGGGGAAGGGAAGTGGTGGCTCAGATTTCGTGGTCGCTTTGGCTAGGGCTGTTTGTTTACTGTTAGATTATAATCTTAATTTTTTATAATTTAGTTTATAATTTAAAAATTATAACTTAGATTATAATATGTATTTGTCTGTTTAGCAACTCAATTTATTTTCAACATGACAGAGATAATAAGTCTTTTAAGACTATAATCTCAAATAAGCATCTAATGATCCGTTTATTAGATTATAATAATTTAAACTTAAAATTAAAATAATCTAATAAATAAGCTGTGATGTTTGTTTATTTTTATAGATTATAATCTCTAAAATATATAATCTAATAGATTATAATCTCAAATAAACAAGGTCTAAGTTTTAGAGTCTTTCGAAATTCTTTGTAAGAAGCAATTATGTGGCTTGATTCTCTTTGATTCTATATCATTTATTTTAAAAAAATCAGGGTGAAAAACAATAGGAGTAGTTGGTTTTTCAGCCCATATTACCTTAATTTATTTTAGAAAATCAATTCGCAGATACTACTACTACAAATCAAAAATCAGTTGTCCTAGAAACTACGTTTCGTGCCCAGCCAGTAGGAGGAGGAGGATATTTTGGCGTGGATTTTTATTGCGGAGGGGATCGTCAAAAGTGGTGCGGACGTGGACAGGTTGGATTGGATTGGTTCGTCCTCTCTCTCTCTCTCTCTCTCTCTCTCTCTCTCTCTCGCAAGAAAGACAAGGAACGAGCAGTATTTTCATCGTCGTGTCGTGGTGAAATGTACTTTGTGTCGTTGTCAAAACGCCAGCGCGGCGATTATATTACTCGGAGAGGACGGCGGAGCGGGGTAACGTGCGAGTGGAGACGTGGAGAAGTTGGTGACGAAGCGGTGGATGATTTTGACCCAAATAATATCTTTTTTGTGTTAAACTTTCCCTGTTTCGTTGTATGAGTACGGTGCGTATACGCCGTTACCTATCTTAGCCGCCATAGTTAACATAATCGTCTGTCACGGGGCGTATACACAAAAAACAAATGGAAGGCGGTCACTGATGACTGGTGCTAAACGAACAGAGTTCCGTATCGGGTCAAACACTGCGCCGTGTAGCACCTCGGTAGGAGGAGCTTGCAAACATGCAACTGCTGTAAGGTCAAGCACCCAAAGTCTCAAACCACACCCGCAGGCGTGGATGGTCCAGGGATGGGAACGGCGGAGAAGGCGGCTAAGTGGAGGGACGAGGGCCAAGTAAGAAAGCCAACCGTCCCTGCCGGCGTGCTGATTGACCGGACCACGACGTGCCAACCACCCTGTATCCAAGTGGTGGATCCTCCCCATGTGGGGTGTAGACGGAATCCGGCGGTGGGGGAGACGAGTGGATTCCTCATCTGATCGATCGTCTGCGCGCCGCCCGCATGGAAACGCAGGGATTCCTTGTGTGCGTCCGTGTTGTGTCGGTAACTTGGTCTTGTGAGGTCTTGTGATAAGAAGGCGATGGCGGCTGCTGCTCCATGACTGCAGTTTTCTGCAGCTCCCATCACCCCGTCATGTAGATGTCCCTGTCCACTTGCGAAGCAAGGTAGGGCTACTGCTGCTGGTGCCGTAAACGCTTGAGCCTTGCATGCATCCGAATTCGGAAGCCATGCCTGTCACGGCAGCAGTACCACGAACTCCGAACCCTCCGTGCTTGCTAGTTGCGACCCAGACGAGAAGATTTGTCGTCCACTCCTCGGGTCAAGCTGCAACACAAGCAGCCGAGCGAAACAGGTACCCTAAACTTCTTAACCAAAACATGGATGAAAAATCGAACGTTTAGGCCCGGAGGAAATAAAGTTAGAGCACATCCACAGTTTCGAGACTCGGTCAATCTCAGCAACGTGAAAGGTTGGATTGGGATTGTCCGGATTCCTAAAGTCAGATTCAGATAAGGCCTAGGAAGGAAGGGCGCGGTCAGTTTCTGAACGTTTCCTTTTTTCAGACATCAACATCCGAGTATAAGAAATACTACTTGGGTGTCAGCACCCTCCAGCGAGTTATCAAGGTGTCATCAACTTATTCATCGTACGCTAATTGTATAGTAACATTTGGTAGCAAGATTTAACGTACGGTAGCGAAGAAACACAGGTGCTGCTCGCCCGGTGCTGTGACGAAAGATACTCTCACTGTCCTAGTAAATAACTTTACGTTTGGGTTTGATCAGTTCATGTTTTTCTATGGTTACAATTTTCGTTATATATTATTAAATTTAATTAAAATGTATTAAAACAATGACCAAAGATAGGTTCAAATAAATCTGGATGTAAAATTATTTTGAGAAGGAGGGCAAAACGAGAGCCATGTTAAGGATGGGAGAGAAATAAAAAAGATATCCATTCAATGTCGCATTGTACCCAGCGCTTTTCCTGTTGCTTTCACGTATTATTATCGTACTCAGACCTAACGTGCCGTACTTGATTTTGTGCATCGACGTCTCAGGATTCGTTTGATATTTTTTTTCCGTGCCGTTTTGGTTGACGGTGATTGGATCGTAATAGGGGGAGAAAGAAAGTCCAAAGGAAAAGAACAAAAAAAGGCCGTCGGCCATAATGCATTGGCGTCCAATCCGGCCTGTGCGACCCATACAGCGTAAGATGGGTCCAATACCTATGAACGAACTTGTTCTAAAGGCCCAATGTGTTCAGGGCCTTTTGGATATAGTTGAAATACTAGTTTGTTTTTTTTTTTTTGAAATCTAGTTGAAATACTTGTTGAGAAAGGTGGAAGCTGGAAACAGTTCCGGACAAGCTGCTGTTGTCTGTAGCTGATGACCTTATTCGAAGTTAGGAAGGAAAATTATGACCAACTGACCACCACCAGCCAACAATTGATTTTGAACGTCCGTGGACATAAGATTTGCACTACCTAACACCCTTCATATGGAGTTAAACCCACCTTTGGAGATACAGACGTGCATAAAAAATAAAGTGAAAACTCGATCATCATTATTTCATACAAGTGTACAACCAATGCTTTAAGCTCCCAGGCCACGTCAACCCTGCAAATCCTCTGCTCTGATCTATTTTACACGAAAACAATGTTCCTACCTTACTATCTACTGGAGAAATTGACGAGTGGTATACTGGTATAGATAATGTAACTTTCAACTATCTTACACGGTAGTGCAATTAAAGTGATTTAGATGAAGAAGGGGTCCAAAGAACGAGCTTACGTTGCTTGACAGCGCTTGGCAGTTGGCGCCGACGAGGTATAGATGCATCCATGGAGACGTTGACAAATTTTTAGACCAACAACGGCGTGGTTCGCACTGAATCTCTGATACACTGCTGCCCACGGAAAAAAAAAAATCACCCTAGTGATGCTCTTCAGTGCTTGCTAGAGTAGTTTGCTTCGGTGTTGTTTCTGGTTTAACATTCAGTTGCCGTGCACCAGTATTCAGAAGGGGAGGATCGATTTTCCACCTGCATAATTGAAAAGAACACTAACAACTTTAGAACAAAATATATGCTAAAGCGACATGACATGTGCAGTATATAACTAAATTAATACATGAAAAGTTGAGCAGATGCAAGAAAGCAACAGGTATTTACTAGGGCAAAAGAACTTTAATCATTCATAGGTAGGACATGTTTCAAAAGATAGGTATGATCTGGCTCAGCTTTTTCGACAGAACGCAGAGAGAAGCTGGATTAGGTGAGCCAGTGGAGCAATTTAGAAAATGGGGACCCGTTGCGTGACTGAGCTGAATAAAATACAAATCATTCTGATTAGACAAGGGACACGACGAGGACCTTGAAAATTGGTTTGAGGAAATAATCCCTCCGTTTTATTTAAAAAATTAGTCCAAATATGAAAAACTTTAAGTTGTAATTCAAATAGCTCTAATGATAAATTAAATTATAACAAAATATATGATATTTATTAAAGAAATTTGAATAAAACGAATGATCAATGTTGAAGTTAAAAGTCAACGACAGATAATAATTAAAGAACGAAGGGAGTATATATTTTTAAAAGAAACCTAAGCTCATATAGCCTGTCTATTATACATCGTTACATTAATAATGATAACCAAATTTCTAGTATCATGATACGAGAATAAGACACCAATACGATAGGAACCGACACAAGCTGGTTAAGAAAACGTCAACCACCGAGGTCAGGTAGAGAGACTGGGATAGACAGGCTACAAATCAACATCTCTACACAAGAGCATTACTATGTGACTTGTTAAGCGATGTCTGTGACAGCATTCTTAAAAAAAGTCGCTGTTCCAGTCGGCATGCGCATGTGGTTAGGCCTACCACCGAACCTAATTAGGAACACCATGACCATCATCACCAACCATAATTTGCGCCACTGGCGTACCTCATGTCCCGCCACGAAACAAAATCTTATGTAGATCTGACGAGCATGCTTACTGGTGCGGGTAATTATCACGCGGTAACTCTATTTGCAAGCAGTAGTAGTAGTAAAATTCAAAAGTGGCAAGTCAGTACAGCAGCAACAAGCTGCACTAAGAGCCCGGCGAACTTACTCGTGTGGAAATTTGACCTCGTGGAGGGTGTCCGAGCGGAGGGACCACGCGAGCGCCGTCTGGGCGCATTTGGCGAGCGGCTCGACGCGGCCGGCGTCGGTGACCAGCGCGAGCGGGCTGGAGACGTGCGCGTCGTCGACGGCGTCGAGGTCGCGCACCCAGTCGGGCCGCTCCTCCCACAGCGCCCGCGCGTTCACGACGAACCCGGCCCACTCCAGCCTGCTGGACAGCAGCACGTCGCTCCGGTTCGCCGGCAGCACGGTCTCCTCCGACACGCGGTAGCCGACCAGCCTCCCCTCCGCGTCGCACTCCGGCGATTGGAGGAACGACTCGCTGGTGCCGTCGTCCTCGCCCAGGATGCCGACGGGCACCACGCCCACGGAGGTCACCTTCTGCGCCTCGTCGAACAGCTCTGTACGGAGGATGCTGTTCTCGTCGGCGAATACCACGACGCCGTCCATCTGCTTCTTCCGGATCTCCCTGCGGATTCCAAATTGATTACGACACATGAGATGAGTAGTCGTATGTGAGTGAGCGCGAGATCCCATGGTCGGATCGAGCAGTGCGTACCTGAGGGCGTGCATTCGCAGGCGCGCGGTCGTGGAGTCGCTGGGGCTGGCGATGTGGAGGAAGTCGAGGTTGGAGCGGGAGAGCACGGCGGCGACGGCGTCGGTGCGGTGTCCAGGCTCAACGACGATCCACACGAGCTGGGCGTCGACGAGGCGGAGCGTGTGCGCCAGCGAGGTCAGGGACGGCACCTGCAGCGCGGAGGCGGTGGTCGGGGTGACGGCGATAACAGTCCTGGGCGGCGGCTCGTTGGCATTGCGGCGCTTGCTGCTGCGCTGCGCGTCCTGAACCGCCGCGAGGATGCGGTGGGCCTTGAGGAGCTCGTTGGGGTCCGGGTGCGGCCACGGGCGGACGCGGATCGGGTGGCGGCCGACGAAGACGGGGCCGTGGTGGACGTGCGCGATCTCGGCGGTGGCCACGGTGGTGGTCGTCGTGGTGACGGTCGTGGTGGTCGTGGTGGTCGTCGTGATCGTGGCCGTGGCGTTCCCGCCGGCCAGCATGACGGGCGGGGACACAAGCGAGAAGAGCTGCGCGGCGGGGTCGGTGAGCGGGGCCGGCAGGAAGAGGAGGTACACGATGAGCCGGGAGAATTGGAAGCCCACGGCCATCGACGTCACACAGAAGAGCGCGTGTAGCAGCAGCATCCCGGGCCGCAGCGACGGCTTCGTGGTCGGCTCGGCTGGCGCCGTGTCGGGGGAACCCGCCCCGGGCGCCAGCCCCGGCCCCCGCAGGACCGGGAGCTTCATCCCTCCTTGCTCTGCCTCGCTAGCGCCTTCAGTCACCTCGTGTTCTCTCGCAGCTCGCGCGGTGGCAGTGCAGAGTTGGTGATAACCGTGGCTCTGTTCTGTTGCTCTTCACCGCTGCTGCTCGAGTCTGCTCGATTAAGCAGGGCGAGCAATTATTAGAGGGAGCGCGCGCGGCAGCGGCAGTGGGAGGGGGGCACGGACTGGTGGCAGCTGGTGGCGGCGGATGGTGAGGTTGGGGATCCCCGGGAAATTTGTTGGCAAATGGCAGCGGCGCAGCGCACCGCGTCGCGTCGCAGGAGAGCCGCGGTGATCAGCCAGGCGCTCTGGTGCGAGAAGAGCCCGGAGGGAAAAGGACACGGTTTGGGTGGGTGGTGGAACTGGGCCTGCAAATAAGGGCGGGTTAAAACAAACGGATTGTTTTGAATGGGTTGAAATAGATTTAGAAACTATTGCGAGTTGTGTTTAAGTAAATAGGGGTTGAAACGGATTTTTTTAGTTTTTGTTTGGAACGCTAGAATTTCACAAAAATTTTGTATAAATTTTATAAAAATTAATTTAATTTAAAAAAAAACGTAGGAACGAGAATGAATCTCGCGTTCCAAACGACACCTTAGTTGCTATTTTAATTGTGTTGTTTTTTTCATTAAGTTTTAGATTTTCGGTTGGTTGTTAAAATGCAGTTGCGTATATTTCATCTATAAATTAGATGGAACTAGATTTAAATTAGGTAGCGGGTTAGGACGGGTCGAAGGATTCATTCGCTTCAGCAATGCGGGAGTCAGGGGCAGAAGACCAGAAACGGCGGCTCCTGGTATGTCAGATCCTGAAGACGGCGGAGAGCACATTCCCAGCTTCCCGGCGCTGGATTTACCACGCCAGAACCGTTGTTTCCAGAATAGTTTGTTCTTGATTTGGAAATGGCTTGCCGAACATTTAAACTTTAAAGGCACTGTTCTAAGGCCGAGTGGGGGTAGTACTCTCCAACGATGCACATGCTGTTTGGTCACATGCAAGCATTCCCCTTTCAAACTGCTTACAGAGTTTCCTTGTCGGCGTTGTCGCTGGCGTTGGCCTTTACAGCGGATGGCGTTCACGTGCAAGCCCATGCCACTGCATTCATTGGTCGATGCGTACTTATATTCCGCAAACATATGCAGGTCAGTTACCGTTTCCCCGATTGGAGCAGAACAAAGATCCAATTTCTGAACCATACAGTACTTCAGGTTAGTAGTGTCCTAGAACGCTTGCTGGATGCCCGGACGAGGCAGTCTGCCTGCGCTGGTTGCGAAGAAGAAAGCTGCAAACGGAGTGATCTTTTTTCCTCTTCGCGGAAACGAACCAGATAGCTTGATTCCTTCCAGAACTGGTACGAGCGTGTGAATTTCCCGCAAGAAAGAGCTGGAAAAGGGCGGTACAGTAGTACTACAAGACAGTGGCTCGTCAGCTGCAAATCCACCGGCCGGCCAGCGCTTTGGTACGTGAATACTGTGGCTGAACGGCCCGCAGCTGGAGCGTAGTTAGTTCAGTGTCGTTTTCATCTCATTTTCCTATGCTGAAGATAATTTCGTGTTTCGATGTTCAACTGTTCTAACTCAGCTCTGAACTCCGAAGAATCGTAGTTTGACCTTACTGACCGTTCGGTGAAACGTGAACATCGACATCCGTTGCGTCGCAGAATATAATTCAGAGTATGACCGCGTGAAGGTCATGAACCATACATAATTTTTCTTATCCCTTTTTGTTCCCATCCTTTACATTGTTTATTAAGATGCCACCACATGCTGCCTAGTGCTCGTCGTAATTACTGGCTAGTTCATGCGATCGATCATTTTCTGACGGAACGCCGACAGCAAAAAAGCGACGTTTAGGTTGCCATTAGGTGGTGCGTCTTCTCTTTCCCCTCCGCTGCTGCTGATGAGTTGATGATCTCCCGGCTTTTTAGCACTAGTTAACTTCTTTTTCCTTCTTTAGACACCGCTGGTTGGAGTAGTAGTTGAAGCGTTGTTGCTTACGAGCGCAATGCTTTCAGCTCAAGGGAACCGAGCCGAACAGGAGGCTATGAGCCATGCGGTAGAAAATTCTTTGCTGTTCAGTTACACTTACTGCAAGGTCGATTCGATCGACAGAACGGAAGGAAGACGGCATGCAGGCAGTAGAACTGGAAACCGACGGAGAAGCAGCGGGAACAGGTCACTGAATGCTGAAGCAATCATAGGAGCGTCTTCTTTCTCCGGCAGAAAGACGATTGCTGATCCACCGTTTTGTAGTCAATCTTTGTGCCATTCATATGCTCAGATTGTGCCGGCACATGTGTCAAACTGTGTCGGCGTGCACTGGGCGATCTTCTATAGTACTAGCATTTGGGAAGAAAAAATGGCAATGCAGATCGTTAGTTACGCATTTCAAGGACGTCGGTAGCAGAAGACTTTTGGTTAGTTCAGGGAGAAAAGACGAACTTTAGTGGCACCGTGTTCAATCATCATGTAATCTTCTCAGCTTTTGTAATTTGATCTTGTCATGGACTTTGTAGAAAAAAGCCGGGTTGATCAACGCTTGTGCTTCAATCCTCTATATTGGCATGTTTCCGTTTCATGCTGCTGGAACCAGAAACGGAAACTGGTAGATTGAAAAGAGTCAATAGACCTACTCAAAAAAGGGTTACTAGTATCAAGTAGCGGCATTGTCAAGTGATACTAAAGGGACTCAATGGAATATAATGATAATTTGCTTTGATTGTAAGCATAGCTAGTACTATTAATTAGCTGGTTGCTAGAAATAGTTCACATCAGTGATGGACTTCGGATAGTTTGTTGTGTCTTGCTTCAGTGCTTCATCTAGCCAGGAGATTCTCATGAAGTAACCTAATAACGCGCTTGCTGAAATGCAGAAGTGTAAACTTCCGCTTACTGTCCAGTTCAAAATTAAAATGTCGGACAATTACAGCTAACTGCTACTACTATAAATTTAGTCGAGCTGTAGGACACACCAAACTTTATCAGCACTATTAGACCAACCACTTGTTTGTTTCTGTTCATGCCCTTTTTCTGGGACAATCCACCAGCACAACACTAGAGGACGCCAATCATAGAAGTGGTATATACCCTCACAGGCCATGACCGACTACTTTTGACTCGAGGCTGATCCCGCCAAACCTCCAGCTATGCAACAGCAACATGCCCCTAACGTTTGGCCACTGAAGACCGTAGCTTTCAACCGACGTTTCATGCATGTTCTTCTATTGGTGTGAGTCGTGACCTTTCTGTTCTGCTGATGCTACGCGATTCTGGACCATTTCCAATAAATAGCTTGGCATGTCGAACCAAAATTAAATACCATTGTGCAAAATAGATCTTGTCGGTCGGGAAAACAGTGATAAATTTATGAAAACCACTAGGGTCTAATATGGAGACGATGGTCTGTGCTAGATAAAACACGCAGTTCACATTTACCAACATCTAACATCAGACTGAAGACATCAAGCAGATTAATGAATTTAAATGTTTGATACGATAAGCGAGCAGATTTGCTCAGCCAGCTCCTCGTTCATGGCCAAATGACCTGTGCTCCCGGCAATTCCCCCACATGGTTCACGACTCACCTCCAGCGGGGAAACGTGTTGCAGCCTTGCAGGGGGCGACGATCAGCTGTGCTTTCGTCACTCCAGGACGGTTCTTTGCTTTGGGATGAAACAATGGCAAAAGGAGGGTACAACTACATTAGCAGTCGCTAGCTAGAAGGTCCTGACCGACGCTGATGCGCGAGCAGACGCGCCGAGCTGTGGAACGGAGGATTCCTCATTCCTCGCCCCAGGAAGCCGGCACATGGGTTGCTTGCAGCTGCCTTCTCAAATTTTCTCGCGAAAATGATCCGGTTGATATGAGACGGCTCCAGGGTAGGAGTAGGTCGCGGAGTCAAACATGGGCATATGGGAATCGGACACCGCATGTGTCTTCTCCAGTTCTCGTCTTCCGGAGATGGCGGCCTCGTATTTTTCAAGGGATCATCACAGGCATCTGGAGAGAGTAGTTAAGTAGTCGGTGGAATTCTAATTTTTTGATTTGATTAGTTAAGCATGACGCTAGTCCTTTATTTTCAAGTATTGTCAAGTTAGATCGCAGAAAGAAAATTGCCGTGTGTATGTTAGTTGCAGATGCAGCACCAAGGAATCTGAAAGAGCGACGAAACAACCATTGTGTCTGCTTCCTACACACGCGAGCTGCTCCAAGTACCTCCTCTAACCAGGCGCTCTGTTGATCAGAATGGCTTCCGAAAGCTAATGACACTGTTCTGTACAGTGAAGGACTTGCTAGGAAAAGAGACTGAAAACAAGCTTCTTGTCACACCATGTACAGTACTGACCACTCGATCATATCGTTCTGTTCTTTACAAAGAGAAAAAAGAAGATGATTAATCTGCTCAATTGCAGGATGAATTAATTTATAACATCAGCTTGCAATTGCAAGTATAACTGCGCTCGATCTCAACACACCAATCCTTGGTGCAATTGTAACGGGCACCCTGAATTCAACTAAGCTTTCGAATCTCCTGAACCAACTCCTCCAGATCGGCGTACGAGTTGCCGCCTTCCTTCACGGCTCGCGCGGCCTCCGCCGCGAGCTCCTTGGCGCGCTCTGACACGGCGCGCCCCTTCTCCCCAACCGCGTCGGTCAACACCGTCGCTAGCTCGACCGCGTCCGGGACGACGCCGATGCCCCCGGCGCAAGCGCGCACCGCGACGCGCGCCTCTTCCACGAGCAGCCGCGCGTTGACGAACTGGTCGGCCGCCATTGGCCACGCCAGCATTGGCACCCCGGCGGCGACCGCCTCCAGCACCGAGTTCCACCCGCAGTGCGTGACGAACCACCCCACCGCCACGTGGCGCAGCGCGGCCACCTGGGGCGCCCACCCGCGCACCACCATCCCGCGCCTCGACGCCGCGGCGCGCGCCTCGAAACCTTCCGGGACTACGCCGCCGTTCCCGGCTCCCACGGCCCAGACGAATGGCACAGCGGTCCGTTCCAGGGCGTCGGCCAATGCCGCCGCCACGGCCGGGGTCAGAATCGCCTGGCTCCCGAAGCTCACGTACACGACCGAACCATCCGGAAAACCGTCCAGCCACGAACTGAGACTGGATGCCGCAACAGCTACATCCCCGCCACGCGCGCCGGCGGCGTCTGTCTCTGGTGCCACAGGACCAACAGCCCAGATGCGCCTGAACCCCAGGTCTTCGAGCGGCGTGTCCAGGTACCTCCCCTCGAGCCCCCGGAATGTATTGGACACGAAACCCCGGCTCTCCAGATTCCAGAGGAAGTTGTGCCTCACCGATTCGCGGACTTGCAGCTCTTCTAGGCGGCCTTCTATGTAGCTTCTGTAGATCATGGAGCTTTCTCTCCACTGGTACACCGGCTCGCCGGGAATCGCCGGGAACGTGACACGAAACGTGTCATCGCTTTCCGCAGGCTGCCTCACCAGGCGGCGGAACAGCGAGTGAGGGACGACGGTCCCGAGGACGCCAGACGGGCAGAACACGAATCCCACGGCGCTGATCTCGGCAGAGAGCGGCTGCGCCCATCCGCAGAAGAAGTCGGCGATGACGGCGACGACGGGATCGGACTGCAACCTGGCCCACGCAAGGATCGGTTCGCGGAGCACGGCGAGCGCGTGGATGAAGAAGGCGAAGTACTCCGGGCCGCAGTCCTTGGTGCTCTCGCGTCCCGGGGGAAGGGACGGGTGGGAGGGAAATGGGAGGGTGAGGGAGCGGACGGCGGCTGGGTGCGCGGCGAGGAGAGGGGAGAGGAGCGGGAGGTTGGCCGGCGTGGTGACGACGGTGAGGCGGAGGCCGCGCGCGGCAAGGAGGGCAGCAAGATCCAGGAGCGGCAGTGCATGGCCCTGGGCCGGGAAGGGGACGATGAGCACGTGGCGAGCCAGGCTGGGTGTCGTGCCTGCTGTCTCCATTGCTGACCACGGAAGGCGACGACGGCGGCAGTTTATGGCCTGCGGTGCGAGCGGCAACATGCAAGCGCATAAGTAGGAGATTTATTTTTTTTTTGAATTTTAGCATTTTTATGTTTTATATATTGTGCAATCCTATACTATTTTTTATTATATTATTAGCATCAGCTCGTTATATTTATACTTAAAACAATATAAATCACTAAATCTTTTTAAAAGGACGTACTTGATAGCTCTAAATAAAAAGATTGCAGATTGAACGGTAAAGTTTAAAAGAATAACATATTTGATGGTAACAGGCGAAAAGTCGACCGGCCCACTTAACATATGGGCCGCACATCCTATGTTTATGCATGAAGCGTCGGGCCCATTGGAAGCTTTCCGGCTCATCTCCAACTACCGGTCGTCCTCTCCTGCGGCTGCCTCGCGCTCGCCCGTCGACCGCGCAGGGCGGAGGGCATGGAGCTGAGCACATGCCATATCTCAGCTCCCTACTGTTCATCAATGCTCCGGCCGGTGTATGCACCCCCCGGCTGCGTTCGGCTTCCGTTCGGGGCGTTCTCACCGTGGCCGCGGCCGCATTTCGCGGTGGTGGGCGTTTCCGTCCCATCTCCTTCCGCGCTGGGTGGGCAGAGGTATAGCAGGGCGCTGCGGCCGCGGCAGGAGTGGGTGGAGGATCTGGTCCGGAGCAACGACACGCTCGTCCGCGGTCTGCCCATCCTCGTCGGCGGTGCCTCCCTCGTCGCTGTCCTCCTGAACCGCGCAGTTTCCGGCATAGCTGCTGTCGCCGACGCATCCAGGTCTTCCTCCGAATTGCTCGTCTTCTCCACAGGTCCTGCACTTGCAAACACCATTGGATTCTCATTCTAGCTGCGCTAATGTTTTCTCCCCCATTTCCCCCTCTGAATAGTTCGCAGTCGAGGGCTGACATATTAGCTCTTGCGCTTGCCGTCACTGACATGCTCGCCGGTCTAGTTTGGCTATCCATCCGGCCGAAATCCATCACTCCGGTCAGCATTAACCATACATCATTTGTTCATATAGTCCTATGCTCTAATTTAATTTACTAACTTTTCATTTTTTTTCAAATTTGATGCTAGGTGGTTCCTCGTGGAGTCGAATGTAAACGAGTAGGTCCGGGAGTGTCAGGTTCTGCTCTTCATGAACTGCTTTGGTAACTGTTCTGCTCTGGTAATTTCCTTCGAAAAATGAACTGCTCTGGTAACCACAACTTAATTTTCATCAGTAATGGTGGTATCTGCTCTGGTAATTTAGAGATATTTGAGTCTACTATATGTATTCTAGTAACCATTAGCTAGTACTCATGGACTTGTATGAATCCAGGATTTCATATGTGCAGTTGTTTCATACAAATATTTATGTTGTGAAGCTAACTATTCTTTCATATTCCTACCAATAGGACATGGGATTCCCTCACAACTGCAACTTGTTGCAAATCATTTGTTGTTGTATACGGAGGTAATTGCGCTCTTCAAATTGGGGTTGCTGCTGGATCTCCTGAAGATGGCTATGCACTTACTGTTGATGTTCGAAAATTCATTCAAGGTTCCCTTTATACAAATGCAATGGAGTCCAAAAAGCGTGAGTAATTGTTGTTCCATGGATGGTATTTGCATCTGTTTTCAGAAACTTCACCATAGCAGTATTCTGCAGAATCCTATCTAGCAAATCTCGCTCTGTATCCTGGAAAGTCTGAGTTGCCGTTCTTGCCGGAAAACACACAGGTGACAGTTCACTTACTTTAGAGAAGTTATCACATAGTAGCATTTCCTAAACGGAAAAATCATAAAAACATCTATTTTGTGATTAACTGAAATATCCAGGGAAACTTAGTTCATGTCCAGAAATGATTGATGCAAAAGCCAGATGGAGTGATTATCTGATAATCTCGACTAAGGTTTCATAGCACATTTTCTGTTTTATAGGCACTCATATTACAACCAATCGGTGACAAAGGAATTGCAATTATTGGTGGTGACGCTATAAGAGGATTCACTAGCACTGATCAGGTCTGCCATTTTTCTGTCTTGTATTTGCTTTTCGAGTTGCTTTGGCTTTTGTGATAGTCTGATTTACTTTGGCTGTGGTACTGCAAACTAATATTCTAGAGAACAAGCTATTTTTGTTTTATCAGTTAAAAGCACCCCCCCACCCCTGGAAATTGGAGTTTTAATAGCTAATTAAAGTACAAAATAAGCAATTCCTAGTGCTACTATGTTATCCTCAGAACACATTTAACCATGGCCAAAGGCAAACCTTAGCAGTTTGCCGCACTTGCTCAAATACAAGCCCTCTGCAGGCTTGTTTATACTGCAGTATTTTGAAATTTTGATAGATCCGTTCATTACTGGAGTCTAGTTTGATTTAGTGATTGCATGTGCTGCTTTCTTTTTACTCTAGGGTGAAGTTTGCTAACTGTGGACAACACGCTTGAGAATTCAATTTACAATTTGAGGATTACTTGTGACACACCTGGTCTTCCTTCAGGCATGGATCGCAATGATCGCAGACAAGCTGGATGCCACATTGTCGAAGTTGTAAGAGCTGGGGTTCGATAATGGGAATATGGAATCTTCCGTTCACCATCATTGGTCTGAAGCAAAGCGAGCATACCATCCTTGCCTCCAGTACGTATGAAAGCTGAAGCAAAATCTGCAGAACCAACTCTTTCAATAAAAAACTAAAAAGAGCTAGAGGTCCAAACTTGTTGGCGAAATGCTGAAACCAAGCGGTTCGATTGGTTTTGACTAAACGCTGGGTACCAGCGTTGACATGGCACGAAACTATGACTCTATCTAACTCAATATACAACTGATGGATAGCTGAAGCCTGAATGTCTGAACGGACACAAGCAATGCATGCAGCTACGTCAGCATAAATGAAACCGACGTGGTGGTGGTGGCGGGCACGGATACTGAGCCCGGTGTACCTGCAACGAATGAATTCTTTCGTAACAAAACAGGAACCGCCACAAAACTCGTAAAAATAAATGGAGCAAAATCCTTGCCGATTTCACCGCATTGAACATAAATAGAAAAGCTACAGTTTCAGAAAAAATTGAAATCCGTTTAAACAAAATCTGCCAGCATCTACTTCCCCGGCCGATTGCTCTCAGTCTAATGGATAACCAAATAACCCCCACAATAACCGTACAAATGATGATTAGCAATGCAGCACAATCGCACTTCTAAGAGAGGATGTGAGGCAGATCACATCCAACCATCGCCAAAATTGATATCTAACCACCTACACAATTTTGTTACACCGAGCTATGCAACAAACTCCCTCATCAAACACCTCTTCATGACCTCAACATCTTTTGTCAAGTCCATCACTGATGATCAGCATTATCCAAACCGTAACCAAAGGATCTCAGCATCTCTCTCGAAGTTTCATCATTCAACCACAGCATCGTTGGTATGCTTTTTACCCTTTCTTTTCTTATTTCGCTGACCCCCATCACCAATTCCTTGCTTTCTGTCCCCATCCTTGGTAGGCTGTGGTCTCTTCTTTGAATCTTCAGACTGATTGAGCCGGGAACCATACACCATCTTTCGAACATAGAAGACCACAACATCACCATTGTCGCGCTTCAGTAGTACTTGTTTCTGTAGTCGCCCACCCGTGTCCTATATGCTCCCAGCAAAGTAGAAAACGACACCAACGGACAAATAAGATAATAAATAAACCAATGAGGAAACAAGCCGTGATATTTTCTATCGCCTATTTTTAGCTTCAATTGGAAATGAACAAGTCACCAAGTTCTCATATGTACCTTAGTCACTTGACCATCCAGTTCTTCAAATGCCTTCTTTACTTCATCTGCGTCATTGAACGAAATGCATGTAGAATAAAATTCGCCTCGTATTCTTGAATCAATCTGTTGAGGAGAGTGTTACTGGACAATACATTCAAGCCATGTTTGGCAAACAAAACAAAACTCTTGAAATAAACCTTTTCGTCAATACTAGGGTTTCCGGAGAAAATCTTGTGCAGCTCTTGAGAAGGCAGGTATACCGGAATTCTATGAGCAAGCAACTTCAACGCATCAGACTCACTCACCTATGAAGATGACAGCAAAAAAAGTCAGATAGAATCAAGACAGTGGCGAGATTTAAGAATTTCTTTTTTTTTTTTGGAGTCTTACATAACTATTTGTAGCAACTTCAATGGGATCATTAAATCCATGCTTAAGCTTTGCCAGAACTAGATTCATCGCAGCCTCTGCATCCTTTAAGCAATTATGCGGTTCTCCGTCTTCCCGAACAGAATAACCCAAAACAGACTAGAAGCAACAACAAATCAACAAAGTAAGGTACAAGTCATAGTGCCGTATCATATAACGGAGTTTTTTTTTAAGAATCCAAGGACTGTACTTGTATCCTGTCAAATAGAGATTAACCATTAAAAGAACTATGGCTGTGTAGTTGTGCAAAAATACCTTTTATGTATCACATCCTAAGATGCACAATATGACACAAACCATTCGTTTGGAGGAATCTAGACAAGAAAAAAGACTCTGAGCAGCGATTTAATGCCAATACCTTGCACAAGTTGTTTAGAGAAGGTGATGCAACATCAGGTAAATTCATATATTTGAAGATGTATGCTGTATCAATCACTTGGGAGTAATCAATCTTTAAGGCTGCAAATGAAGAGAGTAATGATAGGTACTGAGTTATGAACAAACAAATAATGTACAAATAAACACAACGGATACATTGAATAGCTACATAAACAGATCAGAAATGAAATAAATCACACATTACCACATAAATCTCTATATAAGCTGTGACCAATCAAAATATTTCCTTTGCTCAACATTTTCTTCAGCGATTTCTACAGAAGGATAATAACTCCCATGAGATAAATTCAAAGAAAGTCTTAAGAAACGACAGTGAACATACCTGAACATCAGCTAATGATGATGTGACTCCTTTTAAATCCTCCTTAGATACACCAGTAATTTGTGTCCTATAATCAGCAATAGGCTTACAGGGATTTACAAGCATGTCCAACTTCGCCTAAAAAGGGGAACATGTGATTTAGCTCAACATAAAAAAAACAGGAAGGTCTCACATAACTCAAAATCAAGGACATCCCAATGAAACATGAATTGTCATGAATCAATATATTATGAAATAGTAGCCATCTAATCGTTGATCCACCAGATAGTTAGGTTTAACGGATTTCAAGTGCAAGAATATTAGTACCTCCAGATTGTTGTCTACAACACACACTCGGACCACAGCCTCGGTGCCATCATTGCAAAGGGCCATCTCACAGTCAATTGCCAGCATATCTTTTGAGATGACTAAATCAGAGGCTTCTCCTGCCCGCAACACTTTCCATCCCTGCACGTATCAGTTATCTCTTTTTATGGAGAAGCTTTATTTTTTTCCCTCAGCTATCAGATAAGCAATATGAAAACAAAATTCATTCTTATAATATACATGAGGTATAAACTAGTAAGATACAGAGCTGAGGAAATAAATAAATTAGCCTAAAATGTGTCTCTACCTGTAGCCAACAGATCAAACATGTTTCTTATGATTAAGATTACCAGAAAGTGCAAAATCCACATAGGTCTAATAGAAACCACTATTTCAGATTAACAGAAGATGTGACGATTGTACCTCTTGGTAAGATGGAAAGCCATAGTTTTTCCTGTACTCAGGGTGCTCTGCCGTCAGCTCAACAAGTTTCTGCATTTTTCATGTGCAGCAACATAACTTTTTGAAGCAAATATAATGTTTGATAACCAAGGGGTTATTTGATCCAAACAGAGCATATAATCCAATAATCATGCTCTTGTATACACATTACCTGCTCCGGAGAAACCTTATTAGGAAACATTTTCATATTCTGGCCAATAGCACTTCTTTCCATATAACGCCTGACCAATTTGCCGAAGTACTGGAACAAAAAAAGAAGAGAGTTTCAAACCTACTGCCAACGAAACCAAACAAAACCGCCGTATT